>WEDG01002052.1:0-86653 GCA_017591395.1 Schistocephalus solidus | reverse complement strand
TGCAGTATTACTTCACGGTTACGTATTGCTCAGCTAATCCTTAGAACACAGGAGACTTAAAACAAACTCATATTTTCAGTAACCACTTAAGCTTTGTTTTGGTTCTATGTTTAAATAGCAGTGTTGGAAATAAGAAGTTTGATTGAAGTAAAAAAAACCTGCCTTCAGAGGTTTATAAATAGCAAAATTTGAAAATAAAACAGCTTTACAGAATGGGGATGAATGTATGTGAATAAAAATGGTTAGGGTCAAGAATAGTCTGTTATAGACGTTCGAAGGTATTCAATCGAACTGGATGCAAGGAACGTCTGCGGTCGATTTGAAGGCAAAGGCAGATCCGAGTAGATCCGAGCGCAGTCGATTCCGGTGAGGGGTTTGCCGACTAATTAGACTAATTAGGTAAGACATTTACCACGGTTGGCGTTCATAATCCTCATGAAGATAGTTTTTTATCATATACGAAGGGCAGATTTATGCCAACTGTATTAGGAAGATTCTTGTTACAGATTTTGCTGACTTTATATAACTGAGCGAAATCAACTCTTGTCTCGGAAAATGCGCGCATTTCTTCGGCTCATGAGGAAATATTTGTGAGCAGGAGAACAGATAAGGAACTGGAAGATCTGATGGACACGTAAGCCAGATAAATTAGATTTTTGTTCTTTTTATGGTGCAAATACTACAATGCCTGAAATACTATTTTAAGGTACTAAGAAATCCTGCTTACTACTGGGAAAACCATGCCAACTTGACGATTTAACAAAGGCATTCATAAAGGTTTCCTTTTTCAACTCCAACTCTGAGAAATGCATAACAAGCTGATGTGCTTTGAAAAAACCAACTGAAGTCGAAATGCAAGCTGGCATATAGTCACAGTAGAAAATGTTCTGTTGGAAATTGATGAAAACGGAAACGACGTCAGTGGTATAGCTCTTAAATTAAATACAGTTTTCCCCCTGTCGGTGAGTATATCACCTGGAAAGAGCTGGACGATGTTTAAAGTCCGGTTATTGTAACTACAAAAGCCAGTTCGGAAATTGATTGATAGACTCCACAGCTGAAAGTTACAGAGGAGAAAAAAGAGGATCCATCGCACAGAAAGCGTTTGAAGGTAGTTCAAACCTGGCAGTTCGTCCGTCGATTTCGACGAGGTCCACCGTATGCTCCACACCAGGTGGTGCAGGGACGGTGACTTGCGCGTGAATTAGTTGTAAGTGATAGTAGCCTTGTGCTGCAGCTACCGTACTCTCTCCTCCTCCCCCTACTGAGCAAGGTGTCAAGACAGAGTCAAGAAGACCGGAGATGGAAGAGGGCGCAGGTGGCTGGCGCGGCCGGAGCCGCCCCTGGGCGTGCCACCACACCTGTCTCGGATCCCACGGAGTGGGAGTGCCATAAAGGCCACATTAAGAAGGAGCCATTGCAACCTGACTCTCAGTCCGCAAGTCAGCCACTCAACACAAACACACATTGGGCTGACCACGCGTTCCGAGTTATCCCGTCAGTTGGAAACCTTCCAAGCCACGGATTTTAGCGCACCGTGATAGTTTCAAGCGCGTCAGATTGTTTATAGTGAGGAACATGCGCTGAGCTGTCGACCTCACTCTCTCCCCAACCCCCACAATCAGACACCGTCCGAGCCGGTCAGTTGCCTGATGTGGGAGTGGGCGCATTGGCTGACGGATCGGCGTACCCGTCTTCGCGCGCCACAGCACGACCTGGCACCATAACGCACACACCAGGATTCACAAACTCAGGGGATATGGAAGAGCCATCGCCGTCTGACTCCCAGTCCACTGGTCAGCCACTCGATACACACAGCACATACACTGAGCCGACGGCGTGGTCTGGTGGAAGCGTCAGATTGGCATACTTCCCAGCCACAGTTTCTAGGAAACCATGATATACTCTGGTAAATGGTGATTGTGAGGGCGTTGTGGATGCATTGGTGAAGGTAGTGTGCGCTGATGTAGCTAAGCCTTTGGTGGTTTACCGGAGGTTGTCATGGAGGTGCATGGATGCTAAGGATTCCGGTCTGCTCCAGGACTTCCATGTCCGGGATCCTGTCTTGCCATCTCAGCTTCAGTATTCTGCGGAGGTAGCTGAGATAAAAGTGATTCAGCTTCCCTGTTTGGTTCGAGTAGACGGTCCAGGTTTCCGATCCGTAAAGAAGTGTCGTCAAGACGAAGGCCTTGTACATCTTCAGTTTGGTGTTCAGGTGAATACCGTGGTGATTCCACACGGAGGCCCACAGCCGGCTGACCTAATAAAGGCAGAAACCTGACCGTACACATATTTCATGTTTGTGTTCAGTCTTCGCCTGTGATATTAGGAGATTAAAAGCGCCAAAAAGATGCTATATAAATGAACATATTTATATTCACGTACAAAATGGATGAGCCGAGAATTAAGAAAGTGGTCGAAGACTGCACATTGAAGGCAAATTGGATTTTGGGTGAGATTGATTCACTTTATTCAAGAGGGGCGCCAAATTCACCTTCTCAGTCGATAGGAAGAAATTTTAATCACTATATCGAAACCAGGAGATAATTCCCCCCATAGCCAAATAAAGTTTGTATATTGATTATTTTTGAAGGATTACTGGCCTTGACATTTATGGCCCTATTAATGTAAAGTTATCATTGCATATATACTACCAATATAAAATTGTGGTCACTTAAAATGTTTTTGAGTCAAAGCATAACATAACTTCGAATGCGTTTTCATGGTTATATGCGAAAAATTGTGGAAGAAAGGTAGAGCCCGAAATATTTTACAAGGTTGGCTTTAAGTAATCATGTTGTGAGAGTCGTCTTTTGTTAAATATTATGCCATCAAGCTCTCTTTTAAAATCAGAAATGCTATTAGCGGTAACCTTCTCGCTTGGAAACGAGTTCCAAGGTCGTTTGTTATTATCCAGCTTACCCATGCAAATGTTCACCAGTAGGGAGCCAAGGGTAGCTCCCATCGTTTCGCAGTTGGTCTAGTGGCTTAATTAACCACCAACAGCGAATTTAAAATTCGATGTAATACGAAGGATCAGCTCCTTTACGATAATGGCTGCGAACAGAAACAAACTGTTTGCCGTCACTTCACAGTGACAGACATGAAATGATATGCATATTGTGAGCTCCGAGGACCAGCACTGTCACAGGATACCTCAGTGATGACCTGTGAGCGAGCTTGATCTTGCTGAGGCCCATTCATACAGCATTTACCCCGCGTCAATTCTAGTGACAAGACCTATTCTCTAGGATCGGAGACGGGTGGAGACGCTTTGGCCAACAAACCTCGATAGCTCGAAGACGCGTGACACGTACGATGTGGTTCTTACTTCCATACGAACCAGTTGGGACTCGAAATTTGTGGAAATATCAGGCGGAACACACAAAGAGGTAAACTTGATTGTTTAACACTTCATAATGAAGGCAATATGACGCCATCAGATGACAATCTTCAAAGACACGACATTCGACATGAGATAATACTCAGAATAATATTGAAACTCGGGACAACCGAAACAACTTTCACCAACCTTGCGTGGCCCAATCTGCAACGCTAAAAGCCCCAACAGCGTCCAAGAACAAGAAAAATCAAAGAAAAATTATCAAGGGCCTGAAATCAGGCCGAGCGTGGATGTTGATGCGGGCGATCGCTTGCCAACTAGGAAAGGAAGGGCCATCGCTAGTCCACAAACCTTGACTTCATTAGTTTGGACATAATCAATTTTGAGGTAAATGACACGTGCTCAATGCCGCGATAAAAGCCATGGAGGATGTCGACGAATGCATGATGCAACTGGAATACAGGTGCTGTCCCTTCGGATGCAAGACGGGTTAAGTAACTGCCACCTCCACAAAAATAGCCTTCTCCCCAGAAGTGCAAGCCATCCAGAAATATTCGGAGACAGCATGAGCGGAACCCTTTTAACAATTCGAGGCATCGAAATAAACGCTCATATTTCAGCAGAAACTTGTCCGCTTTTGAAGTATCGACACGTTAGACTTATGGCCCACGGGTTCGCCTTTTCTTAAACTGAATTTACTGTGAGCATTTTGGAGTTGAGTCCCCAATTCGTCATCAGATGTTAGACGAATGTGCACGATAGTCAACTATTCATAGCATAGCACGAAAATGGTTAGTGTCTTGGCACGCACACCAAACCCGGGAGAACTCAATAAAGTTTGGCCAAGTTTGACACGAAAGCGATTAGGTTATGTGATGCCATATGGCATATTGTGATGAGCACACACGCTCCAAGATTCTACAAGTGGGGCTCACACTCTGTTTCTGAATAGCAGCAAGTGCGATAATGTCAAGATCCACTTTGCTTATAGTTGCTGTCTTATTAAAAAAACATAACTTTCACATGTGGGAAATCAAAAAGTAAAATGAGCAGACTTGCAGACAGAAAAGGTGAATATTTCTCAGGAAACATAGTTGAACCAGAGGTTTACAGGGAAGATTGCATACGAATATCGACAGAAATTTATCTTGCAGACAAGCGGGTGATTTCTGAAGGAATGAACATCATTCTTCTTGGTCCTAACCAACTTGGTTTTCAGTATATCATTAACTTACCTCAAGGAAAGTAAATAATCGCTAGCCGAAAAAGTATCACATAAGACTTAGAAAACGATACTTTAAGAAAAACTTATAAGGAATTAAATCACAACATTCCTGCCGCAGATGTTACTGCCTGGTAATGCGCTGAAGCGTCTCTCACGGATAAAACTACTAGTAGAAAAACTAATTATTGCCCAAACAAACAAAATTGGCCGACTTCGGCTTGGTAGTCGGTTGCCTGTTCGTGATCTTTGTCACCCACATGAAGCTTGTTTGCTACGGAAACCCAATAGATCGGTGTGCGCCTATACCTGATTGTAGTCAACATTGGTCTACACATTCCGTAGGTCGCCAAAACCATACCTGGCATCCGCAACTAACAGTCGACTGACGTCATTCAGTGTATTATTGATCAGAATCCATTTATGAACGGAACTGAACTGTGGTGCGCAGATGCCAGAAGTGGAAAACGGCAACAAAGACCATTATTTTTTTAAACTTGCAAAGGATCACAGCCAGGATCAACCAGTCTTCATATATTGCTGGCCTACAATGATTATCTCATCCAAGCCAAGTTGGCCAAGAGGACAAAACGCGCGACGTTCAACGAAAAACGCTTCTGACTACTTTTTAAAGGAAGAGTAAACATATTCTTGACCACACTCAAGCACCACCGGACTAACTCTATGACACTGGGTTCCATGAGTTCTTTCCAAGGAGACACATGATCCGGAACAATTAATTAATAAAGTATTGCTTTCTTGTCTCTGAAAAACGTTTTTACGCAGCAATCAAACACTGTAAAAGACAAGAAGAGAGGACGTGTCGTTTCTGCCTCTTCCGCATTAATCAGACAGTCACACCGTAACCCCAAGCCAACCACCCGAGATACTAATTTTGAGCAATTCACAGCCACTCCTTCTTAAACCGGACGCTTTTACTTGAGTAACGAAAGGCAATCCATTCGATGACATTGGGCGTGTTAAACGCTGCACCGCGATGGTGTCCTACGATAGCTTCACACTTTCTTGTACTTAGGCGGGCAAATGGTTCCATTCAGAGGTACATATAACGAAAAACCACCTGGAACGGAGAGTACATGCATCTCCTTCGTTTCGTTCCAGCTCATTGAATGCGAAAAATTAGTTTTTTGCCTCTTCAATATGGCCACCAGAAACTGCACCTCAGTTTCCTGAGGAACGTTTTTCTTGAAAATGGTTATCCGGAGAAATTCATCGATAAGTATTGCCATCCTAGACAAGAAAATTCTGCCAAATTATCAAAACTCAGAAAGTCGGTGAGCCTATTCCTCCCATTTGAGGGTGATAATGTGTCAAATGTGATCAAGTGACGGCTCAGATGTATTATTGAAGGAACGTACACTACCTCTAAACTGTTGTTCATAAGCACTACAACGGCTATTTCAGTTAGACCAACTAAGGATATTCTGCTTTTGCGCGTCACATCAAACTGTATTTATGAGCTAACATGTAGTTGTGGATGCAAATACATTCAGCACACGCAAAGGCAGGTGACAACTCGGTCAGCTGAAAATATGCCGAAGTGTCTGTTAAGGTTGGAAAATACAGTATCCAAGAGTTCAATGGCCAAACACCCGGTGGACACTGGCCATATGGTAACCCAATGACTGCATTTAAGGTCATACTTCGGGCGATGACTGAACGTTTCCTGCTCTTTGCAAGGGCCGCCGCAATTCGGAGAAGAAAACCAGAACTCTGTAAGCAGCTGGATCCTGTGACCAAACTCACATTGCCATGGTAAAGACCATACGCATTTGAATAATGGATCGTTAAGTTGCAAAAGGTCATTAAATTCTGTGTTTTTTCGCCTTTGCCTTACTTGAAATGAATTGGTCCGTCTCCTTTGCATTTTTCGGCAATGTTCCTTGAGTACTAAGTGTTACTGATAATTCCATCAACCAATCAGAACGTCTCTCTCTCTCAATGCTCTCAATTGTAGAGCATCGAATGCCTACCTAATATTTGATGAACATGATCGAATCAGTTAACCTCCAGGTTATTCGACATCGACCTTTCGAAATGGGAAGATTTGCAGCAACTATCCTTTTCATACTTTTTTCTACTGTGATTCCTCAATTGACATGTTGTTACGCAGTAAGCGAACTAAATCCATCTATTTGCCGCCACACAAATAAATGGACTAAAAGTTCTAATTCAAACATGAGGAAAATAGTAAAAGTACTTGGAAATTGTTTGTAAAAGCCAATTTTTTTGAAAAGCTGAAATTCAGAAAATGCTAAAAATAGTTGCAAATGAGTAAGCTTAAGTTTAAGAAGTGCAGACATCCTACCAGTGCTTGTAACGGAGTGAATAAATCAGCAGAGGTAGAACGATGATTAAAAATATTTCTTTATTACAGTCTGCACTAATTAACCGTGTCTTACAGAAGATTCTACGGTTGGGCGATGTTTGCGCCAACACGCGCTGAGTGCAGTTTCGAATCCCTTCATCATTGGTCGTGCGCATTTGAATTTGTCTTTATGATTTTGCGTGTGACCTTAAAATCGATATGCCGATTGATGCATGCCTCATCTGAGTGCATTACTTCCAAAAATTCGCGGTCTTTTCTCATTGGGCAGGTGCCCACAATCCTAGTGCTCTTCCATGTGAATTTATACCCAGTGTCGAGTGTGTGTGTGTGTATGGCAATCTCGGATGGGTGGTCTCAAATTCTGACTACTTACTGATGTTCGTGTAGGCGGGTTGTGATGGATTTCCCAGTTTGCTAACAATAAACGGCATTACAACTGGAACATGGAATTTTGTAGATAACACCTTTTTTATCGTGGTAGCTAACCCTGTCCTTAGGGTGTACAAGCTGTGAGCGTAAAGTAGATGTAGGGTGGTGTGCTTCTTGTATCTGGTGTTTTTACTGGTTTTTCGACTAGTTCAGATACATTTTTTACGTAAGGGAGAGTTCGCCAGGTCATTCGTTTTGGTGCCTGATTGGCCATGTCATTCAAAATAACTTTCTATGTGACTTCTTGTCGTTTCAGACATTGATGCACGAAGTCATGCGGGCATCCATTTTGGAGAATAATTTAAAGAGGTATTTAATTTCTGCCTAATAACTTTCTTCATCAGAGCAGTGTGTTTTGGCATGATTTAGGAGACTGTAAACAGAACTCATTTTGTGAGAGACGGGTGGTTTCGCTCAAAGTTTAGGGTAACCTCAGAATATGTTTTTTTTGCGATAAACTGATAAATGGGGTGATCCATCAGTTTATCGTTGTACGAGGACATTCGGAAATAAGAGTTGTCCATCAGCGTCTGTTTCAAACGCAAAGGTTATTCCAGGTATCGTCGAATTAATAATACTGTGCAGTGTTTCCAGGCGGTCACATTTAACGATGACTAACCTGTCATCAACGTAGCATACCCATAACTTAGGGTTAGCAAGTGGTAGAGCAGTAGCTTCTAATTTACGCACAGTTACTTCCGTTAGTTAGCCAGAGATGGGTGTCCCCATATTGCTTCCCTTCAATCATATATATATATATATATATATATATATGTATATAGATATATATATATATATATATATATATTAAATAAGTTAAGTTCTTTGGGAACCAAATAACTTTATGGGGAAAAATTTTCGAATCTGGTGCCCCAGTTCCTCGTCAGACAAATGGGAGATGTACAGAAAACAGTTAACCCTAAATAATGCCTAACACAAGATTCTATGGTTGGCTAAAGTTTGAGCCAATAGACATCCAGAGTTTGAAGTTATCTGATCGATAGTGGCTGTTTTCGCCTCCACTTGACCTTGAGAAATTTGAAATTGGCATCTAAATCGATATGCCTGTTAATGCATGCCTCGTCTGAGTGCATTGCCTCCAGGAATTCGCGGTCTCTTCTTGTTGGGCAGGCGCCAACGATGTGGGTTTCCTCCCATCCAAATAGGTGTCCTGTGTCCAGTGTGTGCATGGCTACCTGCGATAAAGGGTCTCGTCTCTTCACCGCTAACTGATGTTCATGTAAACGGGTGGATAGAGGTTTTCCGGTTTGGCCACAATAAACTGCATCACAACTGGTACACGGTATCTTGTAGACGACTTCTTTTCTATTGAAATAGCCAACCCTGTCCTTAGGGTGTACAAGCTGGGTGCGCAAAGTTGTTGTTGGTTTGTGCGCTATTTGTATATTGTGTTTCTTGAGCTGTCTTTCAACGAGCTCAGATACATTCTTTACATACGGGAGGGTTCGCCAGTTTGTTGTTTTTGACGCCTGGGAGGTCGTAGCTCTGGAAATACCTTTTTATTTTAACTGTTGTCGTCGCATGCATCGACGGACAAAGTCAGGAGGATATCCATTTTGGGGAAAAATAATTTGAAAAGGTATTTCATTTCTGTTCGATATGTTTCTTCATCGGAACAGTGAGTTTTTGCTCGACGTAGCAAGCTGTTAACAGAGCTGCGTTTGTGAGACATGGGGTGGTTACTCCCAAAATGTAAAATAACCTTGGAGTAAGTATGTTTACGATGGACTGAGGTATGTAGTGTCCCGTCTGTCTTCCTATGTACGAGGACATCTAAGAAAGGGAGTCGTTTCATCAACTTCTGTTTCAAGGGTGAATTGAATTCCTGGGAACGTGGAGTTCAGGCTTTTTGTGGAGTGGATCAAGTTGATCTTTTTTTGACGATAACAAATGTATCGTCTACGTAGCGTAGCCACAATCTCGGGTTAATTCTGGGGAGAGCTGTAGCCTCTAGTTTCTGCATTACAGCCTCCGCCAAAAAAACCGGATATTGGCGAACCCATAGGGGCGCCTTTTAGTTGTCGATAATAATTTTCAGCAAAGGAAAAAGTTTGTTTCAAGGCAAATATCGAGGAGTTCCAGGAGGACTTCTGCAGGTACATCGGTAGAATAGGCCTGTAGGAGTTCTGCAGTACAAGTCCTCGCTAAGTCCAGAGGGATAGACGTAAATAAAGAAATAACATCAAATGACACCATTATTTCGTCATTTGCAATTTTAAAGTCTTTTTATCTTCTCGAGGAACTGTAGCGAGTCTTGGATAGAGGATTCACAGTTCTTTGTAAGTGGGTTGAGTTGATGAAATAGCCACTTGGAAATCTTATAATTTGGTGCACCGATTAAGGAGACTATCGGTCGCAGCGGAATGCCACTTTTGTGAACTTTGGGAAGTCCGTATATTTTGGCAATCGTAGGTTCATCCTGCTTCAAGGATTTAGCCAGTACTCCAGAAATTAATTTTCTTCCTTTGAGGCGTTTCAATACCTTCTCGATATTTGAGTTTTGTGACTTTGTGGGGTCGGTAGTTAGGGGCATGTAAGTTGAGTTATCCGTTAAAAATTGATGTCATATTATCTATGTACTCCGTCACGATCCACTCCACAAAAGCCTAAACTCCACGTTCCCAGAAATTCAATTCACCCTTGAAACAGAAGTTGATGAACGACTCCCTTTCTTAGACGTCCTCGTACATAGGAAGACAGACGGGACACTACATACCTCAGTCTATCGTAAAGATACATACTCCGAGGTTATTTTTACATTTTTGGGAGTAACCACCCCATGTCTCACAAACGCAGCTCTGTTAACAGCTTGCTACGTCGGCAAAAACTCACTGTTCCGATGAAGAAATATATCACAGAAATGAAATACCTTTTTCAAATTATTTTCCCAAAAATGGATATCCTCCTGACTTTTGTCCGTCGATGCATGCGACGACAAAAATTAAAAGAAAAAGGTATTTCCAGAGCTACGACCTCCCAAGTGTGAAAAAAAAACAAACTGGTGAACCCTCCCGTATGTAAAAGAATGTATCTGAGCTCTTTGAAAGACAGCTCAAGAAACACAATATACAAATAGCGCACAAACCAACAACAACTTTGCGCTCCCAGCTGGTACACCCTAAGGACAGGGTTGGCTATTTCAATAGAAAAGAAGTCGTCTACAAGATACCGTGTACCAGTTGTGATGCAGTTTATTGTGGCCAAACCGGAAAACCTCTATCCACCCGTTTACATGAACATCAGTTAGCGGTGAGGAGATGAGACCCTTTATCGCAGGTAGCCATGCACACACTGGGCACAGGACACCAATTTGGATGTGAGGATACCCACATTGTTGGCGCCTGCCCAACAAGGAGGGGCCGCGAATTCCTGGAGGCAATGCACTCAGACGAGGCATGCATTAACAGGCATATCGATTTAGATGCCAATTTCAAATTTCTCAAGGTCAAGTGGAGGCGAAAACAGCCACTATCGATCAGATAACTTCAAACTCTGGATGTCTATTGGCTCAAACTTTAGCCAACCATAGAATCTTGTGTTAGGCATTATTTAAGGTTAACTGTTTTCTGTACATCTCCCATTTGTCTGACGACGAACTGGGGCACCAGATTCAAAAATTCACACAATAAAATTATTTTGTTCCCAAAGAACTCAACTTTATTTAATTAAATTTTTTGGGATGCCGATATTTCTTCGATATTTGCTACAAGCTAGACGATGGGAAAATTGTGCCAAACGTGGCCAGTGTCCACCGGGTGTTTGGCCATTGAACTCTTGGATACTGTATTTTCCAACCTTAACAGACACTTCGGCATATTTTCAGCTGACCGAGTTGTCAACTGCCTTTGCGTGTGCTGAATGTATTTGCATCCACAACTACATGTTAGCTCATAAATACAGTTTGATGTGACGCGCAAAAGCAGAATATCCTTAGTTGGTCTAACTGAAATAGCCGTTGTAGTGCTTATGAACAACAGTTTAGAGGTAGTGTCCGTTCCTTCAATAATACATCTGAGCCGTCACTTGATCACATTTGACACATTATCACCCTCAAATGGGAGGAATAGGCTCACCGACTTTCTGAGTTTTGATAATTTGGCAGAATTTTCTTGTCTAGGATGGCAATACTTATCGATGAATTTCTCCGGATAACCATTTTCAAGAAAAACGTTCCTCAGGAAACTGGGCTCGTCATTAATTGTACCTGAGGTGCAGTTTCTGGTGGCCATATTGAAGAGGCAAAAAACTAATTTTTCGCATTCAACGAAACGGAGGAGATGCATGTACTCTCCGTTCCAGGTGGTTTTTCGTTATATGTACCTCTGAATGGAACCATTTGCCTGCCTAAGTACAAGAAAGTCTGAAGCTATCGTAGGACACCATCGCGGTGCAGCGTTTAACACGCCCAATGTCAGCGACTGGATTGCCTTTCGTTACTCAAGTAAAAGCGTCCGGTGTAAGAAGGAGTGGCTGTGAATTGCTCAAAATTAGTATCTCGGGTGGTTGGCTTGGGGTTACGGTGTGACTGTCTGATTAATGCGGAAGAGGCAGAAACGACACGTCCTCTCTGCTTGTCTTTTACAGTGTTTGATTGCTGCGTAAAAACGTTTTTCAGAGACAAGAAAGCAATACTTTATTAATTAATTGTTCCGGATCATGTGTCTCCTTGGAAAGAACTCATGGAACCCAGTGTCATAGAGTTAGTCCGGTGGTGCTTGAGTGTGGTCAAGAATATGTTTACTCTTTCTTTAAAAAGTAGTCAGAAGCGTTTTTCGTTGAACGTCAGCGCGTTTGTCCTCTTTGGCCAACTGGCTTGGATGAGATAATCATTGTAGGCCAGCAATATATGAAGACTGGTTGATCCTGGCTGTGATCCTTTGCAAGTTTAAAAAAATAATGGTCTTTGTTGCCGTTTTCCACTTCTGGCATCTGCGCACCACAGTTCAGTTCCGTTCATAAATGGATTCTGATCAATAATACACTGAATGACGTCAGTCGACTGTTAGTTGCGGATGCCAGGTATGGTTTTGGTGACCTACGGAATGTGTAGACCAATGTTGACTACAATCAGGTATAGGCGCACACCGATCTATTGGGTTTCCGAAGCAAACAAGCTTCGTATGGGTGGCAAAGATCACGAACAGGCAACCGACTACCAAGCCGAAGTCGGCCAAGTTATAGTAGCAGTGGCGGTCGACAGAGAATGCTGGTGGACAGAGTAAGAAAAACTTTTTTTCGGGTATATTTGCCTTCATTCTACTAATCATAATCCTGACTACCCAAACAGACGCGCAGTTTTTCGTTCGTCTTCTCTGTAGTGATGGTTTACGTTAAATCAAATTCGGCAAACATGTTTTGCTATTGTTGACAACGAATGCTTTTGCGATCTTCTTAACTGGCATCAAATGCTTGTATGACACCCCAGAACGAGCACAACCAATATGTAGGTAGGCGTGTACTACGGGACCGGTGGTAATGAGAGTAGGGGATTTTAAAGGATTGAACGAACGGTAACATGTTTTCAATGAAAATAAATTGTTACACCTATGGTACTCGTTTAGGTGAGCTGGTATTTAGTACTGAATTAGACCGTATTAAACGCCTAACTAACCCTTAATCCAGTCCTACCCCAAGTCCTATCCATTGTGTTGGGTTAGTAGGTTCGTACAAGCATTCGATGCCCTATTACTTATGATGAGGCGTGTGTATTAATAGTCAACAGGGTTGAATAGCAAAACGAGACGATTTTGCTTGTCAAAAAGAAGGAGGAATTAGGGTCTGTTTCTAACGTTGTTGGGATGTTTTCGTGTTTTGTAGTTGTGAAACGACGTGGTGGAACGTGGGTGGTGGTAGAATGTGGGGTGCAGTTTGTACCGAAACACTGGATGGCTTCAACAAACACCCTCCGCTAATGTAAGACTGTTTTTAATAACCGCATAACCAACGTCACTGTCATCCTAGGTATCTACTGGTGCAGAAATTTGCAGTGGCTCGCTGACACCTTGAAGATACTTACAGTTATCTTGCTTACTAGTTGCATGCACTCAGTAGCAGTGTTCGGACGACGCTGTCAGAGTTCACTGGTCTGGTCTAATCTAAGTTGTAATGTATGGGATAACTCTCTCTCTCTTTCGCTCTCTCTCTCTCTCTCTCTCTCTCTCTCTCTCTCTCTCTCTCTCTCTCTCTCTCTCTCTCTCTTTTCAACCGTCGCATACCTGCTTTTGGCATACGTTCTTTCAGACATTTCCGGAGCGCCATTTTATTTTACAACAATCCATCAGCGTCTCTGTGAGGCATAAACTCGTAGTTTGTTTGGCTACGCAGTGGAACAAACTTCATTTCTGTCTAAATATATTGCCTCATTGTGCCAGCTTCCCTGCGTAATACACAATTAAAAATCTCTCCATCGGGCAGACCAGAACGGGAGTGAAATTTAAAGCTGAGTGAAGTTAATTAATTCCAAATTTTTTGGCTCTTTTACAATTAGTATTCAGCTGTGCGCGTTTGTTACTTCTGGCTTTTTAAGAACCAGAACTGGTAGCGGTATCCTGAACTGAACGCTCTATAAAGACGCACTGTAAACTCAGTAAATGCAACGTTAAACACTAATTGCCACGTTAGCGCAACCTAACCCTACATTTTTCGCTAGAGCCAAATTCAAGGTTGGACTGGCTTTTTCTGTATATTTTCCATTACTTGATATATGGGTGTGCGAGTTGCAGTGAGCCTAGAAAGGTAAAATGTTCTTCAGATATCGACTTAATTTAAATGGCTAGTCTCAAAAAAGCCTCATTACCTAATTTTGCAAATTTTTGACATTTATTCACTAGGTCATCACCAGACATACAACGCATAACCAATGACGTAAACTCTTCAAGCATAATTAAAACCGGTGGTTGTTACACTTTTTTATCCTAATGGGGTTCTTTGGATGCCTTAATGCCTCTGGGATGAGTTTACAATTTGGTGAAGCTGCAAACTGAAAGTTGTGATTAGACAAATAATTGCTCTCATGATGAGTCGTAAGTTCCTTATATGTTTCTCTGCCTCAGATTAAAGTATATAGTGTTTCATCAACCCATTCCGTGCAAGCGCACATCCATGAATCCGCTTCCTTCGTTAGTTTCCCCTTGGAGTTCAAAGTCAATACCGGGTATATATTTAGAATTTATATTGGGTTAGCACCGGAAAGGCACTGTCTAAACAAACATTAATAACCAACTAAAGTTATGACAGTGTGTGCAGATAAAATGTACAAATACTTAATAATATATATATATATATATATATATAAATATCACGTTAATTTTCTTCTGAAAAAGACGAAAAAGAAAAGGGTGCGCGTTCATGGACCAAATTGTATTTGTACTGACGTTTCGAATACCTTCTCTTTTCCATCATCAGATTATAGTGTTTGCTGCTCCTGGTGGTTTTCAGTTAGTCAGTCTTGCCGGCGCCTCGTATTATATCCATGGTGGACGTGTGAACTTTGACCTGCCCGTACGCTGCTTAATTCGTTGTGCACATATTCCTATTTGAATAAATACCTGATCTGCAGCGTAAGGTAATGACAGGGGGTGAGGCACTGATGAACTTCGGTTCGATGAAGTGCTTATGACCCAGCCGCTAGACCCAGTGTGTGGACTGTCTGCGCCGTACTCGAGCGCATGCTTGTGTTTTCAGTCCCAGCTGTTATTCAGAGTTATGATTGGCTGAATGAAGGCAGAATAAGCCCGAAACAGACTGTATTAATCTACCCATATTCTCTGTCGTGTCTCCTCTCTGCAATTATAAATGGTCGACTTCGGCCTGGTATTTGGTTGCCTGTTAGTGACCTTTGCCACTCATAAGGAGCTTGTTTGCTTCGGGAAGCCACTATATCGGTGTGCGCCTACTCCTGTTTGAATATATATATATATATATATATATATATATACTCCTCCCAGAACGTACTACGCAACTAACGTAAATGTTCAACATTTAACAAGCCTAAAATCAATCATCTAAATTTCCATTTCCATGTTTTCTACACTATTCGGGGCCCAAAACAGGTGCATATAGTATATAGAAAGAAGACTGCATTGAACACAAAAAAATGTTATAGTTATTTTCAAAATTGGGAAAACTAAACAGCAAAACAAACCACAAGCCCACAAATCAGAATTTAAAGTACTTCTAAGGTGGCAGCCGTAAGCAGGTAAACAGTGGTCAGGAGAACAGCCATTTTCTTTTCCAGAGATCCTTTGGAGCACTGTGGATCTAAGATGAAGTTTAATTTTTTCCTACGATCGTCCACGAAAGGTAAAGTAACGGGGTGGTCAGGCATTATTCCCAATACAAGGAATTTGCTTGTCACTAAAATAAAAAAAGCGATTAAAACAGAGAGTGGGCTTTACGCAAAACCGAGCGACGATTAAGAAACGAGCATGTGTGAGAGAAATGAAGAGGAATGCAAGCTATAAATCAAGAATTTTTAAGGTATTGCATTAAAAAATATGCTACTGAACTTATACAAGTACTATCTTGAAAATGGCAATTT
This sequence comes from Schistocephalus solidus, assembly GCA_017591395.1. Classification (NCBI taxonomy): domain Eukaryota; kingdom Metazoa; phylum Platyhelminthes; class Cestoda; order Diphyllobothriidea; family Diphyllobothriidae; genus Schistocephalus; species Schistocephalus solidus. The sequence continues at coordinate 70,749 of WEDG01002052.1, read as the reverse complement.
TACTTTCTGCATGTGCAGCTAAATCAACCAGTAGGGTTCACAATAACATTGCCTCTTATCCTTACCAAGTAAAGTGAATTAACTGAAAAAGGCAAACTTCTGACATTACCTCGTGCAAGATTTAAAATGGGCGTTAAGAGGAGGATTTATTAGTACCAAGAAAGTTTCTGACGGCTCATCAACTGCAACCCGTTTCTGCCTAACATACATAGCAGTTTAAATTTGCAGAGAAAATCAATGAATAAAGCAAAATCATTGTTTTCTGCAGAGAAAGATCAATGAAAACGTGACCATTTTTTCCTTTCCTATACTGAGGTTTTAAGCTAACCTTTTCGTTAATCATTTTGTGCAGACAACAATGACCTTACTGTCAGGCCTTAATTTTCTGTGCAAATTCAAACGGTTTTGTGCTTCTGTCCGTAACATGATTTGTTGCTACCAACAAACCCTTTTGTACATGCCTCTTTTAACTTCATACCTAGGCAAAATTTCTCAAGGTCACAATGTTTATTCGCTTAATTTTTCCGAAAAAATCATAGTTAACCTTTACCTGTTTCCATACGAAAGCACCGGGGAACATTAGGGTCCTAAAGTGACAAAACAGTTAAAGTAACAAATGATTTTCCGTTAAAAGTCTCCATAAAAAGACGAAAATGTGTGACGTACCATAACGATAAAGGGAACAGAAAATTTTTGCTCCTCATCAAAAGTATAATTGTTTGACACCTGCAATTCCCCCACCTTCACATAATCGCTGGGCCCTGGCTGTCCTAAAAAAATAAATAAGGAAAATTAGGTCTAATTTACCACAAGCAACCGCGAAATAACTTTTCTGCAACTCAAGCAGTGCATTGAAGTAGGGCTTCAGAGAAAAACAATCACGACGTGGTCAACCCAGTGTGAGTGTGTGTTTGTGCGGAGAAGCTAACTGGCGGACTGAGAGCCAGGCTGCAATGCTTCCTTTTAAATGTGGGCTTTATGGCACTCTTACTCAGTTGAGGTCCGAGCCGCCCCTTCCTTGGGTTGTTGTAATCTTGTTTTGTGTTGTATTGCGTGAGCCTGCGCCCTCTCCCATCTCTGGTTTCCTTGAATCAGTCTTCATCCCAGGCCCAGTTTCGGGAAGTGGAAAAGAGAGTGAAGTAGATGCATTGAAAGTCTAAGCTCACTAAAATCCAGCCCATGTCACCATCCCTTCCCCACTCTGATGTGGTTTATACGGTGGACATGGACGGACCACGACGGCCGAAGACCGTAGATGGGAGAGGGCACAGCTCCACCTATTGTGGTCCACCATAAACAAGGATTCAACAACAAAAGGGGGCAGCTCGGGTCCCAGCTGAGTGGAAATGTCATAATGGCCACGTTGTGAAGGAACCAATAAATTCTGCCTCTCAGTTCGGGGGTGCAGTTCTCTCGTCAGCTGGCAACCATCCCAGCCACGGCTTTCAACTAAACGTGCTAGTTTCAGGTGAGTCAGAGGGTTTATAGTGAGAATAATGTGCTGAGCCGTCGACCTCCACAATCATACCACCAACCAAAACGGTCAGTTGTCTGATGCGAGAGTGGGCGGAATGGCTGACAGGGTCAGCAAACCCGTCCGCACGCGCCACAGCAAGACCTTGCCCGACTTGGTACTCACACCAGGATTAACAAAACCACGCAGTAAGACGGATCCATCGCCGTCTGATTCCCAGTCCACTGGTCCGCTACTCAACACAAAACACACCCTAGGCTGACAGTGTGGTCTGATATAAACGGTCAGTTTACCCATATACACAAGCACACTCAGCTGTCAAAAATGTCTTGAGGAAAACGGCTTTTTGTGCGCATGCTGGCATTATAGGCATATGTAACCGGCCTTTAAAAGAAAACGTGGCATTCAGCGTTTACCTCCATTGACACTGATATATCCACGGACACTCGCGTTATTCGCGTCCTCTAACGGAATATAACTGTCAGGCTTGTATTGACCACTGAAGCAGGACGGAAGAACAACTCCGACACACGTCTGACCTAAACAATGAAGAGGACCCGAGTAAATTTTACACACGATAAAAACACACCTGTAACCTGGAGGAGACCTAAGGAATATTAACGATAACGCTGACATATCTTGGCAATATTAATATTTTTGAGTAAAGTCTTAGAATTTTCACAGCCATTAGTTTCGAATTTTCTGTTTTTGTAAACAGCACCCTCTTCTTTATGGGGTTCACCCCATAAGAGGCTGTTTCACATACAACGATGCTTTCCAAATAAATGGGTCCAAATTCTCTAACGGTTTTCAACAAAACTCTGTGCTGAGTGTCAGCAGTCCGCCATGGTTTTGCAAAAGACCCCTACGGCTATGCTACGTTCATTTTCCTGTCACATTTTTCGAAAGAAATTTCCTGCTTTTTTCTTCCTCTCTCTGTTAAGTAGAGTTAGATAAACATACGAAAAAGCCGGATAAAACGGAAAGCAAACCTTCTGCTGCCATGACATCCATGCTTCCATTTATGACGGGTCCTGTAAACGTCAGCTAGAAAGAAAAAAAGACAATTTTTTAACCCAGTTGACAACTGTCTTAATTGAACCAACGAACAGTACTCACAGGCCTAGTGTTCTCAATCTCATTGACTGAGTTGATAATTTTCCCAACTGGAACTCCTAAACTCTTCACTTCCGGGTCCAGATGTGGCGCCGCTGTTGTGAAGTATGGCACCGTAGTAGTTGGCAGCTGACATGCCGACAAAAACACGTTGAAAGCAAGGAAACTTTCGATGACAGCGAATTTGTATCTCCACCTACCGCAAAAAACATTTTTACCCTCATAAACTAATTGTGGATGTCTTCTTATATGAACAAAATTCAAAACAACTAACAAGAATAAATTAATTTAATTGAAAAACACGAAAGAGGGCAATTTTGGTGGATTAATTAATGAGACTGGCAAATTCGGGAAAAAAAATATGTTAGAAAACGAGGATCAGTACGTCCTGGCGTTAAGTGCAAGGCAACGCAAGGAGATAAGTATTCTCGTGGGCGCGCAAACATTTTGCCTCCCTAGCAAAATCTTATTCGTCAATGTGTTCAATCGAAGAAAAATCTGTATTACGGATCGTTTTCTTGGGAAAAGAAATTTATTGACGATGACGACGACGATAAGGCAAGTTCAGAAATCATGCTAGGATCTTCGAGTGTATAGCAGGAGCAGTCTAGTCCAAATTAGAAGGAGCCTAGGAAAAATCATCTTCCCTAGCATAACTGGCTGGAATCTTGGCAAATCAGCCCGAATTCAAACATTTGCGCATTCCACTGCGTTCCGCTTCCAATGTGTCCTATCATCTGCATGGTCATTCACTGTTTATTTGTCTGCCATCAAAGTTTTTTCTACGTTAACAGTGTGGACTAGACACAGTTTTAGACGACAATTTAAAGAACAATCCCCGGAACAGTCACTTAGTATGGATTCATTCGCCTGAATTATGTCAATTCCTAGCACAACCAATGATGATTGCAAGGGAATTCGCAGACAGGGATTCGACCCCACCCATCAGTATGAATTTTCTGCTTACGCGCTATTTCAGGCCATTCTTCAGCCAGTAGCATGCTCTACTTGGTATTGCACGGTGTTTCACAGCTGGCAGCGTGAAAAATCATCGAATAATGTTTAAATATTCTTTTGACAAAGAAAATATTGATGAGGAGCTGATGAAGACTGACAATTATGAGATCTTACTCGATACCACTTCCTATATGACCATCCTAGGGCTCTCATGGGACACGGTGCATAAGTTAAAAGCAGTATTATTTAGCACATTCTCGCAAGGCCAGTCCAAAAAAGCTTTTTAAGTTAGGAATTATTTAGGTGACATACAAAAGTCTATGAAGGAAGCAGTCCAAGAGCGTAGCTTCCAGCAAAATGAACATTAGCATCTTTTCGAGTCATCGTTCAATTGAATATCGTTACACATGATCTATGAAATAGATGCACACCGCATTAGCAGTCATTATTCTGGATTGGAATTTTCATTTTAATCTATCAAACTACTCACTGACAACGTAGCATGCTGCCACATATGAATAAATGTGATTTAATTTTCCATACTTACCACTTGCTAGACCTCTCTTCACGGAGTTTTGCGGCTTGAAAGCACACTTAAAGTGTTCAATTTTTGGTTAATGTGTACCGAAACATGCCAATACGGATACCAATACGTAAGCGGTTCCTGGGTTTATCAGTTAAGCCTAATAAACCTTCGAATACGCTGCGGGGGCAATACGGACGCTCCGCAAAGATTCCAGTTTCCACTCATTAATTTTTTATATAATTTTTTTAGACCAGAGACATAGCGAGCTGACTGATGAAGGCTAGTAGGCCAGAAATTACCACCTGTTTTTACGGTCCACATTCATTTCTACATAACTTCTGGTTGCTATGCCACTGCTTGCGTGGTCAAGGCATAACGAGGCAAGCATATCCTATACCTCACTGATTGGTGAATATTACGACTATTATACAGACCATTGATGACTTAACACTTTAAAAGTGTTATCGTAAATTGAGTGAGTAGTTTGACGTACATTTGGACTTGTCATATTGGTTTATTGAGCGGATTTGATGCTAAGAAAGCCTTTTGTTATAGAACACCACATGTTTAGTCTATTATATTGAAAGGAAACAGGCAGGATTTGTGCGAATATCCACAAATTTTCCCCTGCTATGTAATATCAGAGAAAACCCTTTTATTTTATGCGTTTGGCTATAAAACGGCATTTAAATAAGCAAGAAGGGTTTCAAAAAATCTATTCGTAACCACAAAATATGATTTTAACTCATTGAAAATCAGGGAAAGGTAAGTGTAAGAATTTTCATTGTTTTCCAGAAACAAGAAATTAATTCAGCATCAAAAATTATTTTTCCAAATATTTTGCGTTTTTTGCCACAAAACATAGGGATAAACTCCGTAACCAGTATTTTTGTTTTACTACAGCATAAGTGAAGCCCGTTAGCAAAATACGTACAAAATAGTATAAAAATTGAATACAGAAACACCTATGTTATAAGATGCGTTTTTGCATTACATAGTATCCACTCATGCAAAATTTAGAAATATAATGGACAGAGGATTAACAATTTTTGTAAAATATCAATATGCATTCGGATAATCTGTTGTGGATTAACAATCTTAAACGGGATTTTAAAATAAACATATAAAGTGAACAATTCAATATAAAGCGAAAGATGATTTTATTTTCAGCAGAAAATTTGACCTTTTTCAGTGAAGTCCCCAAACGGTCAAAATTCCACATTTTGATCTTGACTTAACTTCGAAAAAGGTAATGGGCAATATATTCGCCAGGTTTAAATCTAATTAAAGCATTTTTTTGGATATGGACGTTGCTTTTTCTCTGCAATGAGTTTTCATGCTCAATGAAATCTACAAATATGATTCAAATGGCCATCGATATTAAAAGGAATAGTCAAAAAATCACTACTTTGGTTAATAATTTAATGAAATATCTTATTTTCAAGTTTTTGATAAACACATAGAACAGAATATAAATTTATGGCCAATCGCTTAAAAACCATAAGAACGTGACCTGTTTACCGACATATCAATGACGGTTTGACACTTATTGTAATCCAATATCAAAAATAACTAAGGAAATTTGGTGAAAAGAAAGTGCTCTTAGTATATAGAATATGACATTTTTACTAGTTCAACTCAAAATTTTATTAAAATTTAATGGCACAGTTACAGCGATTTAGAAATTTTCCGAATATGCAACCTTTATAAAAAGGTTGGAATTTCGTAAAGGAATACTAATACTTTTAATATTTCCCTTAATTTTTAAATTCGTATAGGGTTGTTCATTATAATTTCGAAGCTTTCTATCACGCGTGGAAGCCAGTTTGCGACTGATTATCAATCACTCGGAAATTCGAAGATCTTGCATGAGCCAGGTCTCAGCGTAATACTTTCACAAATTATTAAGGACAGGACATGGTGGTAAGTGATCAGGATATACCTTTTAGACTCAGACCCCAAATTTCAGTAGTTATGTTGCTAGCACAGTAAATGTTTTCTCTATATATATAGCAATGACGGTATACCGTACTCCCTACATAAGTACTAGCTAGAACCTATGTCCTGAGTACTGTATACCACCTTTGCCGCGTACATTTCACGCTAATTGTAGGATTACTTGTTTGTAGAATGGGCATTCCGTAGTTATTCCATAGTGGTTGATTGTGTTCGGCCCAGTCTGGCCATCTTCTCATTGGCTCGGCCAATCACTCTCGTTTTCTCAAAGGCAAAATCGTGGTTCAGCTGTTGTGCGTGACCATAAACCAAAGACAACTTGTCTTTGCGGTTGATTTCAAGTCAGTGTTCATGCAGCCTTGTGCCCAGGCACTTGCCCGTTTCGCCAGCATACCTTGCATCACAATCTTGGCATGGTATGCTGTAGACCACTGCTGATTGTTCTGTTACTGTTAGCGGGTCTTTGGGCTTCATGACTTGCTGTCTGATGGTGCATTCTGGTGTATGAGCCACGCCAATCTCAAAAGGTTTTAGGATTCTTGCCGTCGCCTCTGAAACGTTCCTCACATAGGGGATTGCGAGCCAACACTTGGGCTCTTCTTTGTTCGACTGCTCAAAATGAGGCTTCCTCAGGCATTTGCGGATGAAGGAATTTGGATAACCGTTGGCTGTAAAAAGGGCATGTAGTATTCCATTTCCTTCTTCTTCTCACTGTCGTCGCTGCAATATGTTTGGACACGTCGGAAGAGGGTTCTGAAACAACTGCCTTTGTGACCAACAGGGTGTTTGCTTCGAAAATCGAGGATGCGTTTAGTGTTAGTTGCATTACGGTAGACCGTTGTCCTTATCTTCCTGTCTGCCAGCTCTGTAACTTGGACGTCAAGGAAGAGCAACTGATTGTTTACTTCTTCTTCCATGGTTAACTGGATGTCGGAAAAGATTGAATTCAACAATGCCCTGAAAGCTAGCAAGTGACTCCTCTTGATTATGAAGAACGTGAGTCAACGTATCTGGCCCAGAACTTCGGGGGGTACGAGCTGAAGACCAGCTGCTCAAGCCTCTGCAAAACTGCTTCGGTAATTATTCCAGACAGAGGCGAGCCCATTGGCGTCCCCTACTTTTGCTCGTAGACCTGGCCATTGAATGTAAAGAACGTCTTAAGACACAGCTCTAGGAACTCGATGATATGCGCTTGTTTGAGTGTTTGGTCGGTCTCGTCATATTTTTCCTGGATAAAGCCGTCAGTAGTATCGATAACCAATGCAGGTGGGATAGAGGTAAATAACGAGATCACGTCGAAGGACACCATCACCTCATCTGCCTCTACTTCAAGATGTTTGATGCGTGTTAAGAACCCATCAGCTGACTTAACTGTCCACTTCGAACAGGCCAACAGGCACGCTGCCTTGCCTAAACCTACGACGGCTCCAAAGGGGACAGTGGTCACGCGATTCCGCCGGCGTTCAACCTCGGGGAGGTCTAAGGAAGTCAGCAGCGAACGGGCAGGTCAAAGTTCACGCGTCCACCATGGATATAATACGAGCCACACGGCAAGACTAACTTACTCAAGACCACCAGGAGCAGCAAGCACTATACTCTGATGATGGAAGCGAGAAGGCTTTCGAAAAGTCAGTACAAATACAATATATATAGCAAATGGAGTACCGAGAAAGACAAGGGAGACCGAAAGGTACATTTCTGGCTTAGTAGCCGTCATCAGCCAATCACACACAATCCCATGTGTAGAACATCTGGAAGTTGAACCCGGAATCTATGGTCATTGAGTCTAACGCTTTACCATAGCCAATATTAGCACATGCTCCAGCAGCATATGCTTGAAAAGAAAAGAAACCGTGAAGGCGATCTCTTGGAGCAGTTTTTTACTCATCCAACTTTTCGAAATTTTGAGAAATCTCATCACCAAAGAGTAAAAATGTAGACATCTGATTGTATTTTAAACGCACTTCCGCCAAGAATGACCATCAACTGCAGAGCTGATTCGTTTTAGCTATCCTACGGATTAACCCATTGCTTGAGGCATTGGTCGTAATGTTCGAGCGTCTAACTGGCTAAAGATTCCTAAGCTCTCGAAAATGAAGTTATGCCTCGGCGTGGACTACTGAATGGCCACCAAAGGTGGTTTATACTTCCGTCTGTCACAGTCAGTCCGTATTACAGAGTTCTTGTGTAGATCTGCCTTTCGCCTTGTGAACAGCTGCTTTCGATCCGATAAATCACGCCAGCTATTTGAACGGTCTGTGCTAATTGCTGAGAGGAAATGAACTGAAGGCGCCAATCTGGCAAATTCTTCGAACAAATCAACATCGCATGTTACGGCGCGACAGTGTTTAAGTGGTGCAAAATCAATGACAACGGACTAGTGTTCGCAGTGGGGTTCAGTATAATATATGGTTAGCTGTGTGTTTCATTTAGTGTTTAAAGAATAGCTTGCATAAAAGTTTGAGATTTTAAACGAATAAGGAAGTGTTACAAGACCTAACGTTTTATTTTTTTCCTTCCACTTATAACCATATCTTTGTTACCAGTGGTTTACTTGATGGCAGCAAACAGATAAACCATCCTGTAACTTTGTTTTAGAACAATTGATTTAATGCTGAGGGACAAAGGAAAAGCTGTTATCCGGGCCTGGGTACGATTGCAACTAGCTAATGAGAACTGGTACACCTGAATATGTCAAGGCAATTTTCATTGTATTTTGCTGTAGTCGATAACGCATAGTTAGCATTAGGTAATGGAGTTCAAAAGGAAAATTGAAATAGAAGTTTGTTCAGAAACGGCAAAAAAAAGTATGGTTTATAATGTGTGATAAGGATCAAGATATAGCAAGGAAAGTAAATTATAAGAAAAACTCTATAAGGGCCTTCGGAGCGTATTTGCCAAAAACAGCACTCAGAGCATACGTACATATTAGGGGTTGATCTACGCCTGTTCGTCCTGGTTCTAAGAAACAAATATAAGAGTCTGCGTTTTGTAGAGCTTTAATATTCCGATCCTTCGTAACGTGTATTGACCTGTTTAGTCCGCGTTTGTCAGTAGGTGACATGGTTCAGGTTATGAACGCATAGGTCAAGTTAAGGTAACAAGAAATCTTACACGTTAAAAGAGCATTAGCATATTTGAGGTTTTCCTGGATTACAATCGCTAACTGGGGGATTTTCTTCAGGTTGCTGAAACCATTCTGAAGGTGCAATTGTGGCGGTGGAAAGAATTATTAAAATAGTTTTATTACCTCAAGTAAAAAATATTAGAAGCAATTAATGTTAAAATCAGCGACACAGTCACGCTCATTTTTGACAACCCCCTGCTTTAAGTTCGGGAAGATGCCAGTAACTCTTACATCCAGTTCGGTTAATTAAAACAAAGACTCCGTGGAACAGACCGATGAGTATGAGAGCACCGTCCATGGGTAGGACAGATAGTTAAGTCCACAGCTTGACAGGGCCTGAGATAAAAACTGGCATAGACAAAGTATGTTGCATCTCCTACAGGACATTCCACCGGCAATCGAAGAATATATTTGCCAAAAGATGCGAAGAGATGAGTTCCAGGAATTAGTCACGAAGAAGGAGCCTCTATCTCTCTCTCTCTTTTGAGAGGGATTCCAAAACTTCAGGCTTACACATCTTTGTTCGAGCAATACTGTCTTCTTCTTCGCGAAGAACATAGTGTTAGTACCCCTGACAAAATTAAGTCTTTCAGGTTCTGCTCTCGCGTATCAATCAGTAATCGCTGCACACCCAATCAAAAATTTTTATGGCCTTCTTAATCTGGTTATGTTCTTAAGTCGCGTGCTGTCTAAGATAAAGACAAGTGGTAAAGGCAAATGGTGGGCGTCATCACTTACCTGAAAATGGTACAGTTAACGATCAATCAATCAAATCAATCAATCAAATGGTGGGCGTCATCACTTACCTGAAAATGGTACAGTTAACGATCAATCAATCAAATCAATCAATCAAATGGTGGGCGTCATCACTTACCTGAAAATGGTACAGTTAACGATCAATCAATCAAATCAATCAATCAAATGGTGGGTGTCATCACTTACCTGAAAATGGATCAGTTAACGATCAATTACATGATGGAGACGCAAAATGTCCGTCTTGAGCTCCACAGAATTCTATTCCAACATTTATACAGGAGAACTTGGCGTGAGCAGAGCCTCGACTAACATTTCGCGATATCTCAACAGCACGATGGTTCTATTGCAAATTATATTGGAGTGGACAGTGAAATCTTAATAGGCCAGTCACCAACCCTCTAAACGGGCCACATGGTAGATGCGTTGGACCAACACGGGGACCACATTAGGGGACGGAAGGCGTTAGTCAGGTTGAGCTCCCATAACAAATGCAGAACATGGAGGTGTGGTGGCACGCCTTGGGGTGGCTAGGGCTTAGGGGACCCAGCCGCGTCAGCCACCTGCGTCTTCTCCCGCCTCCGGTCTTCTTGACTCTGTCTTGACACCGGGCTCAGGTGGGGGGAGGAGGAGAGAGTGTGGTAGCTGCAGCGCAAGGCTACTATCATGTAAAACTAATTCACGCGCAAGTCATTGTCCCTGCACCACCCTTCCATGGAGCATACGGTTGATATCATCGGACTACGACGGTCGAACTGTCGACATGTCTTCGAATACCTCGCTGTGTTCAAGATCGGCAAACAAGGTCACGCATAAACGCAAAATAAAACAGTTTTGAATTAGGCATAAGGAATCTTTTAAAGAATAAATACAAAGATCTGTAAGACATTTTGCCAGAATTTACTTTTTAACTGATGAGAGCATCAGTGGAACGTGTCAAGTCTGATCTCAACACTTCGTTCAAAACAAGCGAAAACAGTTCAGCACCAACAAGGCCTCTTTTTGCATGGGCAAGGCTATGCACATTGAGGATGCACTGCGTGAAGGTTTGAAGGTTACCCAATTTTCATGCCTAGTTTTAGGTGTGGGGGGGGGACAGAAGATTTAAAACCTTCTAAATAGGCTACTGCCCAGGTAAACCGATGTATTAAGAGGGGAGAAGGCTAAAACACTATGAATTAGACAAGTGCAAGCATGCTAAGATGCCAGCAAGCCCTCCAGGGTCGCAGTTAGCGAATGCCGTCATCTCTGATTATCAGTCATGAACGGATGGGAACGAGAAGTAAGCTGCATTGGTAGATGGGTGCTCACCGATCGGTTACGGGACTCACTCGTGCAATTCTGCCTCGGAACTAACTTTCAAGCTCCGCTAGCCGCCACACAGCGGATATTATTATGAAGTTAAGAGGGTTGCCTCACATGTATCACTGAAGTAACATTAAGGGCTGAACAGACAGATCGTGACCCAATATAAGAATGTCCGGAAACCTTGCAAAAAACCTTTTAAAGCATGGGCCGTCCACTTCGCATCACAAAACTTTATAATGTGTTCAAGAAAAGACCGCTCTTCAAAGATGGTATGTTTATTTTTATAAATTATTAATTATAAACAAAGCAGGAAGGTATCTTATCGAAGGCCATAAAATCAAAAAATGACTTGGTGCCAAATAAATGTTTGCCGAAAAACGAAATAACAAATATAACGTACTAATACTTTGCTGACTGCCTTATTGCATGGAAAACTGCTGTTATTTGGTCTGACATTGAAACAGCTATGTTGCTTTTGGTGGACAAGGCTGGGATTATATTGAACGCAAAATCCTACTTTTTCTGTATTGAGCGATTTTTCCTCGGCTTGACCCAATTTATTTGGATTAAGTCAAAGAGATTTTCCATTTGATTGAGGAAAGGGCTGTTAACAGGCATGAAAATGATTCACAGCCCACACGTGATGTACAAAATTGGTCGCTCCCCCAGTTTGATGACCATCCAAATGCATGCAGTGCAATTTCTCATTCCTCTTTTCACTTGGTTTTAAATGGCGTAAGATTTAACTTGTCCGATTGCAGAAGAAAACTCATACATATCTGGAAATGTCTGACTTTGCCCGAATCTGGCCTGTTTTCCTTCCTTAAGACATATTGGAAGGCAATACGTCGTTAGTTAAAAGCTATCTGAGCCTCCAATTATTTAAAGACACATTAAATAACAATAGAAAATGTATGCTGAACTAACCAATCACGTTTCGATCGTGACCTTCAATGAGTTTGCTCATCAACTGTAAATCACCCATTAGAAAACTACTGGAACATGTGCACTGACCATACGGGCACCAAAATGCAGGGGAATTGTTTCAGTAAGCGACGACGTTATTTTAAACATTTGCACAGATGCCTTTCAGTCGAACAGTTAAAATAAATGGAAAGCAATCTCTCAGGTCAGCGTGCAATACGCGGCCGTACTAAATGCGTTCGTTGTCGGGTTAATAAGGTCACGTAATATTCCGTTGACCATAGGAGGACCGAACAATCGGGTCAACTGGCAAGCATTGAGCATTGAGCATTAGGACGATGCATCAGTTTCAAAACACGTCAGTTTGACTGTGTTAATGAAAGATCGCATAAAGCCGGCTTCATTCTTGACCCGGTCGAAGATCCGTAAACAGTGAGTCAGGTCAGTTAGGAATGACGGCGTGACGTAAAGCTACCGGATCTCGCAAGTCTCACACGTGTTGGGTCAACAAACTAACCTGGCAAGGAATGAAAAATATGCACGGAGTTAAGATTAGGTTAGCAATCTCCTTTTCCTCATTTAGCTCACCTATAAAAGCCCTATTACAACCGCATATTAAGTTCTTGCCCCCCTTAAATAACCTAGTTTTCTGAACCTCATCCACACCACCGAGTGGCAGGGGTTCCCAGCTGTAAACAAAATATTAATTGTTTACTAGTAAACAAAAATGTTTGTCAGATTAAACCCCCTGTGAGATTTATGGAAAGCATATCGTTGTGGTCTTGCAAGTTCTGTCCTGCGTGATCCCTTGAACTTCAGCCCCTGCGAGAGGGATTACACTGGCAGTCGAAAACATGTTTGTGCAAGCATCAATTGGTCTAATGTATAGAGAACATGAACTTCCGACTTTTCCACTTTCCTTTAGGCTATTCCACTTCTTAGCTTTTTACTTTCATTGTACTACTTTCCTCCATGTCCTCTATATCCAGCTCCTTTCACTCTGTTCCATTCCATATTCCACTTCCAGCATGTCCATGTCCCATTCCAATCATTCCTCTACCATCCACTTTCTTTATCTCCTCCATACTCCCTGTCAATTTCCACTGCATCGTTTTCGACTCAAGAGTGCGTCCTCTACCGTTCCATGGGTTTTTATGCACATAGCTTTGCATATAAAGGTAAATCTTCCGAGAGTAACATCCCTATCCCTTGCATGCGGAGATTTATCTTGCTGACGTTCCGAAGAGCTTGGTCGGCGCTCTATTCGCAAAACATTTGCTGCCAAATATGCATGAATGGAAATAGAGTTTCCATAATGCCCTATTTAAAGTAACGAGGACATTAATACACGAAGTTTGGGGGTAATTCCTTCGGAAAACCGTCAGGCTTGGTCCGAAAGTCGATATGCGATATTTTAGCTTGACTCATCACACTGCAGAGCCAGTTTCCAACGTATTATGAAAGCTGAGGACGTTATATCCCGAAATACACAGTTTTGTAAAGAGTAAACCTTTGAAAGAAGACTTTCACTGTTACTTATGCATGAAGAAGAATATTTTTATCACGTTTTCTCAGCTATATTTACTTCATGCAAGGGTCAACCGTCTAATGAAAAGTTCACTAGTTATGTGGTTCGTTTCGCATTCCACTCAAGACCCTCGTCTCCAAAACCAGTATCTTATCGGAATGAAATATCTTGGATCCGGTACCTCTCTCACTCCACTCATGTCATTTGATGTTCAGAACTTATTTAGAAGGTTTTATTCAAACCAATCATCAGAAACAGACATAGGCAGGAATGGACCAAAAACTACAAGTGGAATATCCAAACTGATGTACAGTCTTTGGAAAAGTAAAATCGATCGTGCGTTTTAGCAAGCCCAAAAGTTGTTTTTTGAGTTCCTTTGACGTTTCTTTTCGACCTAGTGAGGTGATTCTTTCAGACCAGCCCGTGACAAGATATGGTATGTGAGCATGAAGATTAAATGAACACTATCTTTCACTACTACTACTACTACTACTACTAGTACTACCTTCTACTACTACTACTACTACTAGCTACTACTACCATAGTACTACTACTACACCACTGCTACTACTACTCTCTACCACTACTACTCTACTACTACTACTTCTACTAGGTCTACTACTAATACTACTACTACTACTACTACTCACTACTAATATACTATACTACTACTACTACTATTACTACTATCACTACTATTACTACTAATACTACTACTACCACTTCTTCCCACTCACTACCACTGTTTACATACTCTACCACTACTAATGACTCACTACTACTACTACTAATACTACCATCCATCTACTACTACTCTTTCACTACTACTACTACTACTACTACTACTACTACTACAACAACAACAACAACAACCACTACTACCACTAGTACTGCTACTAGATACCGCTCACCATGTCCATAATACTACTACTACTAATACTTTCTAGCGTTTGTCTTACTACTTATACTGACTATTTACTACTAATGACTACTCACTACTACTACTACTACTTCTACCACTACTACTACTGCTACTACAACAACAACAACAACAACACCTACTACTACTACTAATAATACTACTACTACTACTACTACTACTACTACTACTAGTACCAACCAATACTACTACTACTACTTCTACTACTCTACTCCTACTACTTTTACTAGTTCTACTACAAAAACTACTACTACTACTAATACTACTACTTCTACTACTACTACTACTTCTACTACTACTACTACTACAACAACAACAACAACAACTACTACTACTAGTACTGCTACTTCACTACCATGACTACTAATACTACTAGCTACTGATATTTATACTACTACGACTATTAATACTAATACTACTATTACTACTAATACTACTTCTTCTACTTCTACTACTAATACTCTAGCACTGAGCATTGGACATTTCAGATTCCCTTTTCTTTGTTGGTATTGTGCATGTGTCTTTAATACTATGAGCCACTGTGCGACTGCTGATGGAAATCGAGAGTGAACCTCAAGGCAGAACAGGAGGAGTTAGTTCCGTTAGCGATCGGTGAGTATTCATCAGTGAATGACAAGTGATTGTTGTGATCAGCCTCTGTTGCCTCAGTGGATTTCAATGTTACATCGAACTCAGCGTAATCGACTTTATCCTGATACTAACAGTCAATCGTTCCAAGGGTAACAATGTGACCGCAGATACCCGCCCGCTCCAGCTATTTCAATCTTGGTAGAATAGTGGCATTCGAAAGAAACTTTCGTGCCGCCTGCAAAGAATACACCCTCAAAATTCCTAAATAAACCGTATGAATTTTCTCAGTAACTTTTAATGACCTTATAAATTAAAAGGCTTTTATAGAAAACAAGCACCAAGTTATTTTCCGGTTTCAAAATCTTTTTAAAATTCCCACATTATTTTGAAATTTTCCAGCTGTCACACTGGAATTCTGGGTTTCAAAGCTACAATTTCTACATTTTCTATGCAAGAAAAAAACATACATTTATATATGCTGTTAGGAAGGTGTCATAAGGGGCTCGAAAAAGTTCGCAGTGGACATGGAACATCTCATATATTTTACACGTAGCATTAATAAATGCACACGTACGATGGCTTAACGATGGAAATTTCACCGTCTTAAAAACTCACGATTAAAATGTTTTTTTTTAAATCGGAAACTACCCTTTCTTTGAGGAAAGTGACGGAAAAAGATATGATTTAATACCAAGTGAGTGCATGATAGAATACTTTGGTGCATGTTATCTATGAAATATCTTTTAATTTTAAAGGTCATAGAAAATCACTGAGTAGAGCCTGTTGTCTTTACATGCAGCCGGAAAGAAGTTAATTTGTATATCGGCAGCCTGTTGTGACTTAATATCTTAAGATTATGCTGTACGATAATTAATATGAAAAACCAACTCAAATTGTCTTGTTGAAGCGAAAACCAATTTTAGAATTTCGGTAAAACTTTTAATGATATTCGGTGCTCAGGCAAATTATTCTTTGAAAATCAACTCTTTATCTTAACTCTCTGCATTAATCACAGTTTCACCGTCCTTTTATTTCCATACACTTGTAAATTTACCAGTCTAAAAACGTTTTCTGAAGCCAAGGATTAACCTTTTGGTTCATTTACTCGTAGTTGTTGCTACGTGCTCTCTGAGTAAACGTGGTGAATTCAAACCCCCATGAGACCATGGTAAAGCGACTGCTGGGTTTACTGCGGTGAAACATATCCTTAGTGAGTGCTAAGAAGGTACATTTCAGAATGGTTGGAACATGTTAATTCGCATCAGGAATGCTGTTTTCAGGGACCTTAATATAACCTGAACTTCAACTTCCTAAACTGTGTCGTTGGGTCGGATAGGGACACAAGGAAATTCACGTCTGAACGAGCCTTCCTTCTGTATAAATAAATGTTCCGATACTCTGCTAGCAAAGTGACAGGAATCTCACATTATGTAAGCATGATCTTAATTTTACTTTTTTTTACACAAATATGAGTCTTTTTAGAAGTGAATCATTAGTCAGTTGTTCATCAATTGCTGCTGTATCGCCTCACGAGTGGACTCATGACTCACAGTACTAAGGCAAATCGTACATGTTTCCTTCCATCCTAAGGGAAAGATCGCTTAGTGAACGTCATTCACACTGCATTTGAAAGAGTTCCATCTTAAATTTAAACCCCTTTAGTTACTGAAGGCAGACCAGTTTCTGCTGGCTTCTAAGAACGAGTTTTTTTTAACTCTATATGCTTTATTTCATTGACCAATTTGAGGAGGCTTTCAATAGAACTGCATGTTTAATGAGAAAATGATGTGAGAACGCCCATCCTCATAAGTAGTCAGTTGGATAAATAAGCGTGTTTCGCCCTAAGTTTGTCAAAAATTTCAGTTTCTTATAGAAACAGGACCAGCTCATGGAGCACTTATTTTTGAAAAATTGCGTTTAAATATATCATCCTTCTAGCATTTGCTAACTGGGGAGACGATGGTGAGGCTGTCGCGGTTGAAAATGATCATTTTCTTACAAGAACGTCAAGGAATACTGACAATCATCTTCCAGAAAGGCTCAAAACCGCCAGAACTAATTCCAGAGACGTGAATGTTTTCAGTTCAGTTCAGTTTTTGAAGGGAAAGATAGGAAAACACCTTTGAACTCCCTCTTGGATACATTATGGCCAAAAAGGCACTGATACATCAGGCAGCCGTTGGCTAATCGAAAAGAATTAACATAAACGTGTACTCACATATGAAGAGTAATATACAGACATGCTATTACAGATTGAGGGAAAAATAATTGGTCTGTAATTATTTGCGGAGCCCTTGCTGCCACCTTTATATAATGGTGTGATTCGTGCAGAGTTCTAATCAGCAGGTAACGTGCCGGTTTCGAACGAGGTTCGAGAAAGCATTGAAAACGGTTTGGCCAGTTCCGCAGCGAATTCCTTTAGTAACTTTGGCGGTATATCATCTGGACCCGGTGATTTAGACTCATATCGAGCGAAAACTCTTTATAAACATTTGTTTCGTCAAAAAATACAGTCTCCATTGTTAAACCCTCATCTACGTCGTAGTCGGAAGAAGTAAATACGCTTTCACTTGTATAGATGGATTTAAAGAATTCTGAAAGGTGCTCCGCTTTTACTCCATCCTAACTAATCTCTAGGTTTTCGCTGGTGTTTAGTTAGAGAACGGGGTCCCTGTTACGCGTGTTACTTTTAACGTAGATGTAGAATAACTTCGGATTTTCCACTTCACGGCTCAACAGGTCTTTTTCGAAGTCTTGTCGTGTCCTGAGGATATACCGTTTACATTTTTTTCTTTGTGCCTTGTATGCGTTTATGGACACAGGATTCTCATCAGCGAGTTAACGCCGTTGCAGATATTTTCCCTCTTTCAGACTAGTTAAAGAAGGAACAATGCTCTTCGGGGGAATTCTTTTGACCAACCTACTTCTGTCTTCCATGTGGACGGTCGCTTTTTCAAATTTACCTACGTACGTTAAATACGAAGCAGCAATGGAACTTCCAACCTACCCACCAATCACCCTGATGACTATCCCGCTGGAAATTGGAAGAATTATAAACAATGAAGTCGAAATTCAACACACAAGTCGTGTAATTTCTTGTTCATCATTGAGTTCAACCAATCCTTCAAAAAGACCACTTGACGTTTTTTTAAAATTTTAGCTGTCGTCTAACGGAACCTCGGAGAATTCTGGGATGTGTGCAATAGTAAAAGGTTTGTTGCTAGTAAACAGTGTATGAACTATGGACCTGGTTGATTTGGCATAATCGTCTGTTTTTTAAATCAACATAGATGGTAACAAGGCGTTAAGCCCCATTAACTAGCACAATGTGCATGCAACAAATTGGAAAACAAGGGCGTTTTCTGCCGTTATACCAAGCCATGTCATGTTCACCTCATTAAAAGATCTCATGCGATATGATCAATAAAATTATCTGCTTCCTTTAAGGTTCAACCTCCGTTGGAGTGGTTGGCACCGGTTGTGATTTGCGAAAGGTCTTCAGTACTGGCTTCATTCGTCTCTCAGATGAAAAAAATGACACCGTGTTTGGATATATTCGCGTCAACGGAGGTAAACATACGTTTGCTATACCGCGAGGCCTAAAACCTTCATGAATTTATCGTAAATTTAACTTAACTGTCAACAGTTGCGTAACCATTAGCTCATCATTCAAAAGCATGAGCACTCAGGCGAAAAATAGTCTTTATAAATCTGCTCACCTGTGGCATTAATGGAAGACAGACTTAGTACAGGAAGGCGTAGGATTTGAGATTTTTCATTTCATATATGCATATATAACCATAGCGCAGTAGCGCTGACAGTACACTTGCTACACCCAACCCCATACCTTTTTAGAGCAAATTGCTGACCCCGCCGTTTCCAGTGCTGCCACAAAAGTACATGTTGGAGACCTGCAGATCACAATTGGACAGGAAAGTAACACAAACCTGCAGTATACTGTTCCGTTTGCGGTGGGGGTAAGTAAGGAAACGGCATTTCTACCAAATCACGCTCTACAACTTCCCCGATTGTTCATCCCACCTAATTTGTTTCATATTTTAGGACACCTTCCCTGCAAACTGCTTCAACACCGAAATAGGTATTTGCTGATTGGACATATCTGCTCTTTATATTAAATCTTTTCGATATAATTTACAACCGTCCTGACCTGTTTCTATTTATGCCTCAGAGAAGTTTTTCTCCTCATATTCTTTCAAGTGCGAACGACGGTCCTAGTGGTTGGAACAATGCCTGAACATGAAGTTTTACTTCGCTTTCATGACAAAAATGACAGACGGCAGGATATCGTCCTACAACCCACGGTCTTTGCCAACGCTTTGCACAAGAAAATGTCCGCTCTTCTAGCAATTGTTTCCATTATCCTGAGTATTTCTCTCTAAGCTCTCAAACAGACGCCCATTGTTTGTTTTACTTTGTCTGCTGATCTGTTTTATTGTCGAAAATCTATTTATGCACGGTGAACCAAGTTTTTCCCCGATGATTTCCCGCATGCGACACCAACGTGGAAATTTCAAGTGCATGTCTGTCACGAACAAGAAGCTTCTGGCGTTTTGAGCTAAGATAAGGATGGCATTAGTCGAGCTTTAATATCTGAGTTTGTCTCTCAATTTTGTATTTAAGTAAAAAATGGTCAGGATTTCCCACTTAACGTCATAATCAGACACCTTTATGCAGAAACTGGTTCGATGCGAAAACTTTGAGCATGTACGTATGCGAGTGTGGGTCTTGTCTTGCCTCCACGAAACGGAACACATTCTTTTAGCACACAAAGTGTTTTTATCCCAGGTAAAACGGCAGAGAGCACAGTTTTAAATGCGTGCTTACGTGCCTGCAGGGAAGTGTAATTGTTTGCGTACAGTTTGTGTGTTTCCATTGTGGGAATTTATACTGCAAAGAATTAAAAAAGAGAACAGGTTTTACCACTTCTCCCCATCCGGTATGTTAAAATGCACATGCGTGCTTCCACCGACTTTCCAACTTATTAAAATACTGCCAAACAGCAATTTGTTTTCGTTCTCACACCTTTTCCACGTCACCTCTGCATACTCTTCAATATTACCTGATGAACAGAACTAATTGGGGGTTTATATCCTGGCAAACAGTGTAACATGATTTTAACAAGCTACATTACCATCAATGCACCTACACAGTTACTTTCCATCTTCAGTGTGCTTCCTCATTTCTCGAATACATCAAGTTGATTTGGTATTGTCAAGCAATGCCTATGTCGCGGACGTATCTCATTATCGGGCTTACTGCGGCCATCTTAAAAAGTTTATCACAGCCAGTCAGTGGAAACGTTGCCTAGCAATAAAGCTACGTTCAATTTGTGTAGGTCGTGTTTGTAGTCCAGAGGTACCCATGATATATGACATCCGTTTTGCCATATACATCTATTGATCAAAAATTACCAAGATTTCTGTGCTTAAGGATTAAAGTATTCGGTAACTTTTATTGAGCAGAAACGCTAGCTGAAACATACTCGGCATTTTATTCGCAAGATCTTGAAGTGTGTCCTTAGACCCATATGATTCTACTGTACTGAAGGTTATTTCGGCATTTGATTCTCCACATGAGATGCAAGTTGATTTGGGAAGTGAGAGGTCTTGCAAAGATAAAGGGTGTGTTCACCCTTTTAATTTCCTCGTAAGTTGATGCATGAATCGATCCAAAAGTTGAAATTATTATTTGAGAAGCAATTCGCCACTTAATGTAGAATAACGTTGTTATATTCCCAAGATGTCAATTTTAATGTAATGACAGTGCCGATACCAGCTTAAAGTCAAGATAGACATGTTTCGCGGATATTTTGTTGCCACATGACACACCTACGACGGTTTCGACTAACATGTTTTCTGTGTTTTTTTGAATGTTCCTTACTGCCCTTGGCAATTTGCTTGGAACGTTCGGACTGAACCTGAAAAGCTTTCAAGGAGGAGGTTAAAAAGGGCGGCATTAAAGAACTGCGTTTATATTAGAAAACACAGAGGAAAGGCTGGGGACTCACTTAAGAATCCAACCCTTTGCACAATGGGGCTTGGTGGAGTCGGATCAGAGTCATGTTTGGCGGCAGGCTAAGGGGCGGCCTCAGCCGCGCTAACCACCTGCGCCCTCTCCGGCCCCCGGTTTTATTGACTTCGTTATCTAACCGGGTCCATGTGGGTGAGGCGGAGGGAGTGCGATAAATGCAGCGCAAGACTGATCTCATTATAATATAATTAAAGGGCAAATACCCGTGATTGCTTCCAGTCTGCTTGAAGCGCGCGGAGGACTTCATCAGACATAACGGTCAAAATTTTATGTACAAGTATCTGCCTGTTGCCAGTTTAATGAAGATGAGGCGGTTAATCAGCCGTGGCTGATGGATTTTGGCCCAACTGTTAATGCCGCATTTTTTTGTGTCGTGTATAAAATGCAGAATATTACTGATTTTCTCCGATTTAGAGATTTATTTCTGAGGAACTTTAAAAACTACCGTTGCAAATCACTCTTTTATATTTCCTGATGCGTAACTGGAAATGCTTTCGATAATCATGCATGACTTCAAGTTAAGACTTTTAACCAAATGAAGTATTCAATCTCATTAACGGTTGGTGACTTGACTGCAGAAAATTTTCTGTTGTTATTTTGTTCTGAGAGTAACTGCCGGAATCGACCTCTCAAAATGTTAGTCTGTTTAGAGAAATCGCTCAGCGTCACAAGTTACTCTAGATTCATTACACCCTAAATTTTCTCCCAAGTTATCCTATTTTGCATGTTTTAAGGTTCCAAGTTGCAGTTAGTCAATCAGTTAATAGATGTGGGATCAGAGATCCCGCCATCCAGGGAAAGCAGTTATTCTTCCAGCTACAGGCAAATGCACAAAAGTTTACTTACTACAGAGCTACTGCCTCCAGTCAGCAATAGTCATCCTGCGTTTTGCAAAATGGACCCTCGATGTCACTCAAACCACCGAAATTAAAAGGTTCTTCTCGTGTCCAGTCGTCAAAACTCTGCAGTAAATTATCCGACTAGCCATATTCCTCTCTGCACCAGCGTGTTAGGATCACACCTACATGAGTAATCCGCTTCAAAAATTTACACTGATGGTAAGCGCATGATATTTGCAGAAGTGGTATTCGTTTTTTCTTCACCCTGACAGAATTAGAATACTTTCGCCCATCTAGCATTAATTGTGGAATGTGGAACGATTCTAAATACGTTAAGTTGCTATTTAGGAGAACCAATGCAAGGTTTCATCAAATTCGTCTGCAATGCGTAGGGCCTATTAACGGTCTCCGCGTTATAGTATCCCGCTCGAAGGAAATTGGTTCAGATTTCTTCGACTGACTGTATTCCGATCCATATTCTGACTGTTAAATACTTTACTGAACCTCCTTTGAACTTTGCTAGAATTCATTTTATCTTGAAATTTCTAAGATTTTCATTCTTCAGTCATTCGAAGTGTAACGGAAATTTTAAGATCATGTATTTTATGTATGACCATTAATTGTCCGTTTATTAGTGAAACAGGTATATATGTTTGATTTTAAGTCAATAACTTAGCCTATTTCTGATCGAAGTCATAATTATTACGTTGACACAAAAAACATGTTTGAACAACCACTTAGCCTCACTTGCACACTTTCATTGAATGGTTGCTCAGCCATGTTTACATAGCTTAGCCTACTTCTGATCGAAGTCACCTCGACAGACGTTACATAATTTTTCTGGAGAAGTTCAAAGTAATAAATGTTTGTGATGCTCGTAAGCACAACATTGTCACTAAGACCAAGCGGTGGGACATATAGGCAATGACATTTTCAGCTATGAAATCCGAGTAACTACCTCATTGTCCTTCATGTGTTTAGTTCGAATCATAAAATATTACATGTTAATAGCTTTCGATGTGTTATCGTAAAGGTGAAAGCATTAGACGAGCATTGATCAATTTCATTATAAAGCAATTAAATCGTCCAAGCGCATGATAGTATGTCAACGAGAGAATTTCTCAAACTGCTATATCAGGTCATGTTCAATTATTTTCCGTGTCAAACGTACATAAATCAATATTTTCCTACTCCAAACAGCATTTAAAACTAACTCAAAAAGTTGCATCTACCTGTTAGACCTAAAAGATAGCTGAAGTTATGCATAGTTCCTTATTTTCAACTTAATTGTGAGGATAATAAATCACCGTCGAGTATTGTTTGAGTTAGACGTTAGACCTTACCCTCGGCTTAAACGTTTGCCTAATTGATCTGAGATTTGGCACAAAGCCACCATGCAGAGAAGAAAAGCTAACTAAAAAAACAGAGTTAATTGCCAAAGTGTTTGAATTTGGGCTGATATGTCTAACGTTGAGCTAGCTACACTAAAGGAAGATGATATTTACTTGGCTAGGTATTATTAACGACTTAAACATCGGTCTCTTTAAGCTGTCAGACCTTCCGTAAAATCCATCCTGATAGGGTACATTTATTATCCGATTTTAAATCTGTTTATAGGAAATAGAACCTTCCGGAAAATTACCAAACGTACAATACGTTTGCTACCACATGAAGTGTCAAATAAAATTTTGAAATTCATTTGCATTTCGGAAAGCTTTTAAGCAAACTTCTTTCTAACCACCTGAAAAACCGCATTTGGAATAAAATGACACATTATGTATTATGAATTTTTATCACAGGTTTTTTTATAAATAAAAATAAATTTTATAGAACCCAGGCATGAAACTATTTGTCATGTTCTCATGTGGTGGAAGTTTATGTTTTTCTTAAATTTCATACTATAAGATGTCTTTTACTTTTGGTTTCATAAAAAGTGTTCATTTGCCAACCAATTTTGAGCCTTATCTGCTACAACACTTCCATTCAGAGTTTTGAATCTGTATACTGTATTAATTTCGTCTAAATAAAATAGCATAGCGCTCGAAACTTTGACGAAGATAACAGATGATGCTTATATAATGATGCAGTTGATGTTTACTACGTAGCATACTTTATAATAAACCTTTAAAAGTGGATAGGTTAGATTTCTGATTAACGGATATTTCACGATCTTAAAAACATTCATAGGTATAAACTTTGAAACCAAAGGATACCCAATCTTTAAGTATTGAATTCAAAGCTGCTGTGATGTTCTACCAACTAAGTATAAGAAAGGATATTTTTAAACATGTTTTGTAAAAAAATGAATGTACCAGGGCATAGAAACTCAGTGCGAAAACTCATAATTTCATATTTTAAAAAAGAGTAGGGTTCCAGGTGGCACTCTACAGTGAGCCAACATTACAACTTGCAAGTGCCGTAGTGTACGCCGAACGTAGAAAGGGTTAAAAACCTCTCTGGAAGCATTTAACAATATAACTTCAAAAAAAGAAAAAAAATATGTTGAATGATAGGAAATCGGTTCGGACAAGTATTTGAAGGGAATAAATGAATTTAAAATGTTAACTTTAATTAAATATTTAACTACTTAGAACTCATTCTCTTTGGAAACCCCCATCATTCTCAAGTTGGTCGAATATGAAACGTTTGTCCTCGGATTGGGGTGTTTTTTTCAACTATGTGGTATAAAACACTTAAAAAAGACGAAAATTTGAAAAGGTTTCTGGTGCGCTAGGACATACTGAATCTAGCAAATCAGACAGTCTCATTTATCGAATTCGGAGAATTTTATCAGGATTTAGTAGATTTAGGATTAAGGATTTAGGATTTCAGTAGATTTAGCGTCACTTAAGCAGGATTTGTATTAGTGCAAACATTTGGGATTAAAATGCACCAATGAAATCGCTAAATGTGATTTAACCCTGAAAAATTATTCGATGAGTATTCGATTAGAAATATTTGCTTAATTTAATTAATAAATAATAGGTATTGTCCAGTATTTTCTTTGAATACTTTAAGAATGCCGGCTTTAAAGCGAGATTTTGTCGGCAGCCTGCATGATCTGCTCTCACTAAAAGACGTTAAGAAGGGCTTCTTTATCAGTCATTTTCTTTAATTTTCCGTACTCTAAAACATTTTCCAATGTTATGAAAAATAAATGCTAAAAACCATTCCCCCTGATGCTCATTTAGTAGAAAATTAAATCTTGCATTATTATACTTGAGGAAAGTGTAGCTTTCGGTTGAGTGCATACCAATTCCGAAAACTTTCCATGACTCACAGCCTGGTGCTTAGGCGTCAAACTCTATGACGTACTCATTCCGCGTACGAAAAGGCATAACTTTCTCAAGGATGTTAGGAATATGTTAAAGTATGCTCATAATGGATGTGAAACATGTTGTTAACTCGAGTAATATCATAGATACATGCACGATATTGAGCTTTATGAAAAGACATTCCGCGATCATAAAAATCTACAAAAAAGAAACTTGTTTACATCGAAAGCTACCGTTTCGGATAAAATGTTGCATAAAACGCAATTTGATACCAGACTCATCGTGAAATGCCATCTGCGCACGTTTGTTATCATGAAACTCTTTGAACTCATTTGCGTCGCAACCAACGGGCAAAATTTCGAATGATTATGTTGGCGGACAGAAGGAAAATCGTGCGGAAGCTGGGATCATGGCGTTACCAAAAATATCTGCGGATTATGCTGTACGATAAGTAATATGACAACCTTACTTGAATAATATTTTGTGATTAGAAACAAATTTCGCAATGTTGCATTTACTTGGTTTTTGAATGCTTATATTACGGTACCCGTGTAGACTTTGCCTTGAAAACTTAAATCAGCACAATTAAATATTGTGTTGAGCTATTCCGTAAATAGTAACGTATTTTTAATTACATATAATCACAAGTACTGAAACAATTTTATATTTGTCCGTCACAAAACATTCCGGGGATGTCGTTCTAAAGGGAAGCATTTACGCAAGATAAGTAAAAGATAAACTGGCAGTGAATTATGAGTTCTAAGTCAGGAAATTGTTTGTTACCTGCGCAGCGGAAGGAGGTTTCAGTTTGCTGGTGGAGTTGGGGTGTTGTGCAGAAAGTAAAGTGTCACATTCACTGAAGAGAAGGCTTACTTTTATATTCATATAGGAATGCGTGCAAACGGATGCATTTAAAGCAAAGAATATCTGACTGGGTAGAAGGTGTCTTAACAAGGAAGCCATCTGCCAGATTAAACACAAAGAATCCACGCTAGCAGACCTTCTGACAAACATTCTCTGTCACTCTTAATTAGGCATTTATTTATGTAGGCATTGGCACAAATCAAATGCTTGATTTCATGCAATGACACACCGACTTACTTTGGTCAGAAACGAATACTACACGTATCCTTCAATTCTGAAGGAACGACCCTATTGGTTACAAAAGCATTTTTTTCAGAACTCTCTTCCAACAGATTCAAGTACCTTGCAGTGAGGACGATGACCACGATGATGACTAGAAAAAGGAGGAAGCAAAATACCTACACACTTTTTCTTCATAGCCCATGGTTAATTACGGTTCTTCACACGTGAGTGCCGATGAAAGCCTACCAATGAGCAGCCTCATGGTGACAAACTGAAGTTTTGGCTAGCGATCCCCTACGTGAGGAATGTTTAGTAGGCGACAGCAAAAATTCTGAACCCTTTTGTGCTTAGAGTAGCCCATAATCCAGAATTAACCATCAGGCAGCAGATAATCAGACCCAAAGACCCACTTCCGGCAACGGAACAATCAGCAGTGCTCTACAGCATACCATGCGAAAATTGCAGCGCGAGATATGTTGGTAAAACGCCTCTGCACAAGATTGCATGAAGGCCAGCTTGCAGTCAACCAAGAGGATACACTGTCAGTTGTATATGGCCCAAGAGAACAGGAGAAGCCTATTTTCGCCTTTGCTGACGAAAAAGTCATCGACCGAGCCAATAGTGAGAATGGTGCTCGAAAGCGGGTCAACAGTTGAGAAAAACAATAGAACTATTGGTCTACATTTAGCCTGCCAGGCTCTTCGTACAAGGCCTCACCAGAGGTCACACAACCGAATTGAGACATCTCCCCATCAGCGCGTACAAACAGCCGCACGTGATCCGCACACGAACCGACACTTGATCCGCCCGTCTGTTGATGAGGAGAGGGCCTGTATTTGCCGCTCCAGTGAAGACAACGAGCACTCACACCTCGCAGCGACTATGATAACCACACGGGGTCCAGTGGTCGCAGGAGTGCGCCAGCGACCAGCCACGTGGGCACCAAAGTGAGTAAATTACAGTATATGCTTGCCTCGTAAGCTCTTTGGCACACTCACTGCCCGTCTGATGACAACCTGGAGAGCCAGCGTCGACAGTTTACATAACAAGGTTTGTGATCGTTTCGCAAATAAATGGTCATTCCATTTTTCATTTTTCGGTAATGTGATTCTGTCAATAATACTAGCGAGTGTGCGGCTTCCGGGGTGCTAGAGCACAAAGGCAGAGTGGGAAGAGTGTTTCATGTAACCGATCGGTGAGCGCCCATCCAACAATGGTAATATTTCTGATCGAAAGCGCTCAATGAGTAGAGTGTTGGCTTCTGAGCAACAAGTCGCGGGTTTGAGCCTCGGGTAGGGCACAACATGGGGTTGGGCATGGCAGGCTGATGATGGTCAAACAGTGATAAATGGCCATTCCATTCTCCCTTGTCTTTGTCAGCAATGCCCCAACACCAAACCAAAGACCCTTGGCCAAATGTGCGCATTTTACGAAGCCTCGCCTTAAACGTGAACACCCATGCATGCGATAACCATGCCACAATATGGTTCTAAAAGGTTCTGATGAAATCTTGATGCGGATCATCCAAACACAGTTCCATTAATTCCGTCTGCAAGACGGAGGTATTCGAAATTCATGACGGTACGGAAATCACAGGTTTTTGACACATTTCCAATGGATGCTGCCCCTAAAAATGAGCAGTCAACCACAACAAAGTAGAATATTTACAGAAAAATATGTTTACAATTAGACCAAACTATCGTAAATTAGGGTTGCATCTTAAAATTATTGATGTCTTTGTCTAGCAAACTCAAAACTCATATAAAATAAGTAAAAAGGTGACATTCGGAAAACATTCAATTCGCTCAGGTCTTAATTCAAGATTTTGTTGAAAAGTGTCCCACCTCTTATTGTCTTGCGAAAGTATGGAGCTAAAATTTGAAATTTAAATCTCATTCGGCCACATAGGAAGTTTCCTTGAACTCAAAGATTATCAATTACTTACACGGCTGGTGTGCGGAATCTCAAATTCCTAATTCAAAGTTGTTCCAACTTTACTGGGATGGTCAATAGGGTAGTGCTTGCGTGGGCTGGTCGGCCCGTCGCCTATTGGTTGGCCGAGGCCGTCAACATAGATGACAAGAACAGGTTGAATAAAACTATTCCCTTGAAGACCTCCAAACATTGACAGAACAAAACACGTCTGTTGTCCAGAGGAAAAGACCTAATTGTAGGAAATATTGTTCCTCTTAAAGCGCGACAGTAGATACGCTAGTACAGAGTGAATTCCGGCCAGTGGTTAAAAATATGACTCTTGATCGTTGAAAAGCAATAAGTCTAACTATACGCGAAGTCAGGACAACGAAGTCCGCGTCAGTGCCGGTCAGAGAGCTGGCTTTACCTCTGCGGCTTCCCCACAGCCAGCCAATCTGCATTGTATTACTTTGCTATATATTGTATATGCACGCATTATCTACACGTAAAATTATGTGGATTTTAACACAAATATTTTCCTCGTAGGTTCTGAATCCAATGTTACTGGATTAATTTTCGAAAAACCGGCAGGTGAACTTATCGCCGGGAGCAGCTTAGAAACCGAGGCATCTTTTGGTCTCGAGTATTCCATCTCACAGGAATTCAGGAATAACTGCTTTTTCGTATTGCATTGGGTAACAAAAAGATGGTTTTAGTAAAACCTACATCATGTCTGTAGCTGTTCTATTATATGAACATAATTCTTATAGTAGAACAAAGACATTTTAAAGTACTGCAAAGTGCAATCGCTTTCTGCAAGTAAACATTTGTGGATTTTTGCCCGGATATTTCTCTCATCGGGTCTGAATGCATTGTTACTTGATTTAGTATTCTAATTCTGGGAAGAGGAAGAGCAACGACAGCATTTTGGCCAAATGATGGAGAAGCATTAGTTGAGCCAGAAGTATTTCTTGTCTACTCAGCAAAATGCTTCAGTACGAAACAGGGACACTCATATAGTCCTGAGCGTTCAGTCCCATAGAAACTAAAGAATACCTCGTTTATACTCTGTACAATGCGAAGCAGTAAGAAGCTGTTGGCAAAATATGGGCCTCCGAACCCTTAAAATTATCAAAATTTAGTAGAACAAAGAAAGTTTAAAAGTACTCCAAATTAGTTAGACTTCAAATATGTGCTATTCAGACGTATCTTCTTAAGAAATCATCAGAGGATTACAGCACAGATTTATTTGATAGAAGTTTATCATTATTAACACACATATAATTATTGTGTAGTGCATTCATTTTCTACACGTAAAATTATGTGATTTTCACAATGATATTGCCCGCGTGGGCCATGAGTATAGTGTAACTGGACTGCGTATGGTAAAGTTGGAAGGTGAGCTAAATGCCTAAAGGTCACCGTAAGAATGAGTCATCGTATCTGAGTGATCCTCACCCATTTTGGCTTGAAACTTGTTCTAGCCTTTATCTGTGAAAGTAGGGAAAAGATTATAAGAGAATCATGCAAGCAGGAAATGCTAAGAACGAAGGAGAGCCAGTATTCAAAGTGCTTTAAGTTTGTCTGGTGTGTCAATTTTTGAGCAGGCTACGCTGTAGAAGCAGAACGCGAGGGCAGGGTTGGTCCTCCTCAATGGCACATAATCGGTTCGTCAAGCTAGTTTAGAAGTTGCAAACACTTGCTTTGTCGTGTTGTGTGACAACTTGCTTCCCAGGTAAGCAAAGGTTTCCACATTTTTGAGTCGAACGCCGTTAACATGGATTTTGGCAGCACTGTATTCCGCGTTGGGTGGCGGCTGTAACATGACAACCGTTTTGGCTGTGCAGATTGGTAATCCGCGCGCAGCATGCGGCAAAAAGGTCCATGCTCCTTTGCATGTCCTCTTCCGCTGACACTGACACTCGAAGGCCCAGTTGTCAGTAAATCTGCCATCCGGTGTCTAAAGGTATTCGTATGCTGTTTATGGTTGCGGTATCTTCGTCGATTTTTTTCTTTTACACTTCAAGATGCCACGTCACGAGGTTTCCCCCTATTATATCCTACGGAAAATTGGGTGTTATTCACGATGTAAGAATCGCATTTTTCAAGACTGCCAGACTTGCCCAGGGATGTATTACGGTGGTGCACTTGTGCGAGTAAAGTCAACAATCCAACCAAATTTTTCGTAAAATCATAAATGAGGATTATAATCTGGTTTGAATTCTTTTATTGGAAATGCACCCTTTGGCTCATTAACCGTACGTAAATTGTTTACTTTCAGGTCAAAAGAAGTAATTTTTTTTCGCGGAAAACGTCATGTTGTTAAGCTTATTCCTCTTGTCAGTTCTAGAGTCAAATAGTCTCTGTTCGATTCAACTTGGTCCCAGAACATAACGACCGCCCCAGCATTCAAGGTAAAGACCATGGTAGTGGCCTTTGGGACAGTTAAAAACGCGTTTGTGGAGATATAGCATCTCAAAACCATGAGTACAGTTAGTCTTTTGAGATTGATTACCTTAAGCAAAGACAGCCGTGTGAATCATTACTAGGTTCCAGGTAGCCGCCGCCCATCAAAATCGATGGGCGAACTTATGAAGGAACTGTTTGAGGCTAATCCCTGAAGGCATTGAATGGAGGCATGTAATCCACTGAAGCTCTTCTTTTGCAAAGCACTGCCATTGATAGCTTTATTTTGTAAAGAACCGGAAAAGACTGGATGAGCTTCTTGGTGACGGTGGAGTTCACGATAAATGCGCAAGGTGTCCGTGCTCGATATCTAGTAAACTACGGCAACATTAACCCAGTTCCATGCTCTCAGATAATAATCAATGAGAACGTTGTCGAGGGCCACTGTGAATCATGCTTTAGCTGAAACTCTACAATACAAAAATATAAACTGACACTTATGCTATCCTATACGGAGTGAGAGCATCACATGTGTGAATCGAGCGTGAATCAGTTTATAGTGAAACAGACTTGTGCCGCACCTACTATACGCTCTCTACCCTCTCCTAACTTGCTCTAACAATATATAAATGCCAAGACGACCGTGGGATTTCTCGGATGAAGTGACTGATAAAAACAAACAGCCTATCTACGTGTTGCCCCAGGCTGCTGCAGCCTGATTGGTTGTTGAGTCAATAGTTTGTTTTTGGGTGGTTACTTTCAACTGACCACTCTCAGCATTTCCAGATAGATTCCAGCGCTTACGATTCATCAGACTAAAGAACACGCAAATTTGTCGTGCCTACAACTTCCCAATTTCTCCCTCAATCGCTCCCCCGACGGTACCCGTCCACTAACTGGTGATCGGATTGTGCGCAGGGACTGATACGCGCACAACTTATACGTGAAACACTGACTCGCACGTAAAATTTGGATTCAGCCCAGCTCGATAAACACGGATCTTGAGCAAATTGACCCTCGACTAGGTCCGTTGTGTGACCCAACATGATTGATCCATACTCAAGCTCTCAGATCAGTTTCCCTCAGTGAGTTGGTAAGGCCCTCGACAAGAAGGGAAGCAAGTCGGCTGCCATGGGGCTGAAAAATAGAAAGGCCGGATGGGACAAATTTAATTCACAGAGTAACCCATCACTATCATTATTCCTTCGATGTACTCTAGTTAATTTTGACGAACAGACATGGGTAAAACAGTAGGATCAAACTGAAAGGAAATGTATATTTAAAACAAAACGTGCTCGACTTTAACCAAATAACATGTGAAAATGTTAACAAAAGACAGAGGCATGTCTCGCAAAACATTTGAAATTGTAAAACGGTTTAGATGGATACACTCAAGATCACCATGACAGCTGCCATAAAGACTGACATTTTTTTGTGCAGAGAGCTTGCAGAAAAAATTGGTTCTAGGGTGACATCCTGACGCCGCTGGTGTTTGTCAAAGAAGCGCAGTGACACTCGCCGATCAGGCATTGTTCCCAGAATCAGTAGCTTTGTTCGGACTAGGTTAAATGCACAGAGAAACATGTCAATTGTATAAAAAATTATCATAGAGAACAAACTTGTGGGTGGCAGTAGAAAATGTAAAGTACAGATGGCAAATCCAACACTTTGAGGCTGAATCTTCGTGGACCAATCTTATTTCTGTCAGTTTATGAAAAAAACCGAGAAGGCTATCAAAAATGTGACAAGCTGAATATTTAAATTTTTTTAGCCTTATACATTGTACAATTGAGTTCCGCGTGTCTGGATTAGGGATCTTGCTTCCTTAAGACAGTGTGGGTTTGTCAAAGTTATTTTCGCGGATATCTTAAGGAGAAACGGGAATGTTTAAATTGTTCAGGTGCGCTGAGACGTTGCGCTGAGAATCGTACAGCCACAATATTCTGCCAAATTTAAATGTGGTTACATAACATATAGATGATATTTTTGCATTAACTTAGAAGCAGAGGAACTAGACACTTTTGAAATTAAAGCATGCATCTGACACCGTTTAACGTTTTAGAACCGCCGAAATTCACTAGATATGTATTAGAATGGAAAGGTCGGTTTAAGCAGGGTTTTATGAATACTTCTAAGTTCGAACGAGCTTCCTAGCGATCACCTTAGAAAATTAAGCTGTGCAAAACTCGGGAGCAAGGACCTACTTACTTAATAACCATTTTTCCGTTTGACTTTTACTGCGCTAATAAATCAAAATCCATTGCGAAGAAAAGATTTCCAAAACTAATCCTTTTTTCACGCTCATTTGATATCAAATTACATGTACATTTAACACATGAAAAAGGGAATCGCTTGGTTTGAAACGGTTGTTCAATTCTCCACTTATTTCGAAACTGACCTGCCATTTGTGCGTTCTAAACCACCTCCCCTACACATTCTATCTCAGGAAAATCATACATTTCTCAAGGTTGTAAGCAAGATATCATAAAGGACTAATAAAAATGGGTGTGGATTAGGTTGTACACTTTTAAGGAGCATTCGTAAATGGTCAAGAATGGATATCTCTCGATCGTTAAAATCCATTGATTATAAATGGTTTGAAATCAAAGCGTTTTGCCTTTAAACATAAATATTGAAGAAGGCCCACGTTTCTACCAAATAGGTATGTGAAAGAATATATTTTGTTCATATTTTCTGATAAAACCTCTTTAAGTTTACAATGCCGTCTAAAATCATTTGGAAAAATTTATACAACGCAGTATGATATTTTTGCCTATGGTTGCCATGACATGCAGCTTAAAGGAACTTCGTTTGGAAGTTGTTATTTTGGCGTGGCTAGGAGATATTTTATTAATAATTTAATTTATTTTCCAACCCCGCCTAAGTAATCCTTTAAGTCAAATAATTTTTTGGAGTTGCTTTTTTTACGTTTCATGATCCAGCAAAGAACTTTGAGTAAATTCATGCAATGAAAGCTCATTAGCCGCCCAGGTCTGTAGATAGTCTCTTAGTTCGTAAATTACGATACTCATATAGAGATCGGCATCAGCATTAAAGTAGACACGCAAATGCTTAATATTGAGCATTCTTTTAAATACCTCGATATAATTAATTACGGGTAATCACCGGTTATTAGACAATTTTACCAATTTCGGTCTGGAAACAACTGGATGGAACGGTGGTCTAAAACATAAAAAAACATGCAGAAGATAATCAATCGGTAAACTGTCGGTACTGGATGATTGCAAGATTGAGTACTTATTATTTACCTGTGTAGTGAACGGAAGGGAGAATCTTTTATTTTCTTCCATGTCTAGCCCGCTTTGTATCTGCAAGTCTCCAATGTGCAACTTGGTGGCCGTGCTGGGAATTGTGGTGTCACTTATGGGTACTAAAGTGGCATAGACTGCAGTGTCAAATTAGCCTAAGAGTAAGCCATTGTTTGTATTCATACAGATTTTTGAAGCAAAAAAATAATTATTTGAGTGGATGGAAGGTATCACAACAAGACGGTCACCTGCCAGGCTGAAATTTACCAAGCTATGACAGAACTTCAGACAGGTTTATGTTAAACAGATTTACACTTCTGTTGCCAGCATTCAGCAGCCTGTCGCCGTAAATCCTTTATATGTTCATGCGATAATTAATAAAAATGGTTACCGTGGTTTGACGCAACGAGGCAACGAATAACTTCCATTGACTGAAGCGTTTATGACTGCCCCGAAAGACCATGTCAGTTAAACGTCTGTAAGAGGAAGTTGTGTTTATGCTTGGGATTTCAGGTTCCAGATGTCGGCCAGAGTTCGGACTAATAATAGACTTAAAACCGCCCATTAATTACGTATCAATATGAGCACATAGTGGTCGTATATGTATCTGAATTATTCATAGATGTACATATGGAATATAGGCGTTCACTGAACGGTAACGTGACTTGCTCAACCTTTTGTGACGCTAGGAGTCACTGTGTAGCAATATAGGTAAAATCATCATTACCAAGAACGGCAAAACAGAACGAAATGGGCATTTATAGTTTAAAAGCCGTCATCAGATGGCCATACACAACACCAGATGCTGCCACACGTGACGCTCGCACCCGAGAGTGAAACCCAAGGCAGAATGAGACAAGTGAGTACCGTAACCGATCTGTGAGTGCCCATCAACCATTGTTAATCTTCACATCTGCAATTGGCAGGACAACAAGACCGTAGCACGGCGATTAGAGCGTTGGACGTCAGACTGGCAGGTTGTGGATCCAAGCCTCAGGTATTGCAACACATGCGATAGTTTATAATTCATTGATGACAACGTGTATGACGTAAATAACCATTCCAGTCTCCCGTTCTGGCTAATTACATACATACATACGACACGACACGATAGTTCGATCGTCGATTTTGACGATGTGCACCGTATGCCTACG
The DNA here is from genome assembly GCA_017591395.1 of Schistocephalus solidus. Lineage (NCBI taxonomy): Eukaryota > Metazoa > Platyhelminthes > Cestoda > Diphyllobothriidea > Diphyllobothriidae > Schistocephalus > Schistocephalus solidus. The sequence goes on along the minus strand of WEDG01002052.1, from coordinate 35,555 downwards.
GAAGGGTGGTGCAGGGACGGTGCGTTTTGCGTGATTTAGTTTAAAGTGATAGTAGACTTGCGCTGCATCTGCCGCACTCTCTCCTCCTCCCCCACCTGAGCCTGGTGTCAGGACAGAGTCAAGAAGACCGGAGACGGGAGAGGCCGCAGGTGGCTGGCACGGCAGGAGCCGCCCCTACACGTGCAACCACACCCCCATGTTCGGCATTTGTTATGGGAGCGCAACCCAAATAACGCCTGCCGTGCCCTGATGTGGCCCCCGTGTTGGTCCAACGCATCTATCACGTGGCCCGTTTAGGGGGCAAACATACATACATACATACTGGCTCTTCCGCTCAGTTTTGATCGGGTATAATAACTATGCTAGATTGACGTTCATCCATGAGCCTCAGGTGTTTGCACTTCGCTTCAGCTGACGAGTGGGTAAGAGCGCCCGAATTCTAGCCAACAGTGTGTGAGTTTGATCCTCGGGTTCCACAAAACCTGGGGTTGGATATGGCTTGCTTATGACGGCTAATAAGCCACAAATGGCGATTTCAATATCCATTGTCTTTGTCGGTAATGCCATTCTGCCTAAATCACTAACCACTGTGCGGTTGCTAGTGGTGCTCTTGAGGGAACCTCAAGGCACAACAGGACGAGCGCGTCCCGTAAGAGATCATTGAGCGCCCATCTACCATTTTTAGAAATCTCCAATGAAATCAACAAGATAACGAGCTCGTAATACAGCAAGGTATAGCGTTTAATTTCTAACCAGCAGGTTTCGAGTTGGATCCTCGTCTGCCGTAATATCAAGTTTATCTATGGCTGACTGATGATGGCTAATAAGCTAGAAACATTCATCCCAGTCTCCCGGGTCTTTGTCAGTTAATTAAGGTCAGCTGACGTTTTCTTAATAAGCCATAAAGGGTAACTCCATTCTCCTTATCTTTGTGCGGCTGCCTGTGTGGACCTAGATCAAAACTGAAAGCAAAGTGATACGAGTGTGGCCCAGAACCCGATCGCTGAATTTGTTTCCGACCTATGCAATCAGTACTGTAATGAGTATTTGTGCCAAAATATTTCCAAACTTAAGTATTGATATAATTTTCCTTGCTATTACAGAAGACCATGGACAACTGTCTGCGTTTTTAAAAGCAACGCAAAGCAGGTGACCTCCTATAAATAGGATAAGTACAGCGGTTTACCTCCGTTGATGCGGATATATCCAAACACAGTTCCATTACTTTCGTCTTCGAGACGGATGTAGCCAAAATTCAAGACCTGAGTCAAATCACAGGTCGTTGACACCATTCCAGTAGACGCTGCATCTAGAACGAAGCAGTTAAATTCAACTTAATTCAGTAGATTTAATCGCAGAGAATAATGAATCAAAAGCACTTTCTTTTTCTGAAAATACAAGAAAATACTCCCTGACCCTCAGTAAATGCCAGGTGTCTGCCACTTTCGTCAAACAGTCAATTCAGCCAAATGGTTATTCTAGATTTTTCTCAAAAGCGACGAACCTCTTACTACGGCACGTATCCCATCATTCACGGAGTCTGGGGTAGTATAGAGCTAAAATTTGAAAATTCAATCTGATTAGGCCTCATAGGAAGTTTGGCTGCGCTCAAAGATGATCAATTACTTACACGGCTGGTGTGCGGAATCTCGATTTCATTGTTCAAAATTCTCCCAACCTCTACCGGGATAGTCACTAAGGCGGACGTTGGATAAGCTGGTCGACTTGTCGTCCGCTCGTTCGCGGAGGTCATCCACACCGATGACAAAAGCAGGTTGACCAACAGTGTTCTCTGGAAGCCGTTCAACCTGGACGATGTTGAAGAAATTTAACAAATTTGGCAGCAAGGATTCATGTGCACGGAAATAACCCTGACGATGAAAAACGCGCGTATGTTATTTGGAACTCAGTTTCAAGTCATTAGTAAGATAATGAAACTTTTGGGAAATCTGCCTGTTAACCGGACTTAGTTTGATGCTATCATTGACCAGTTTGGCGTCTTTACAAGTATTTACGCGCATGTCTCTACAGGCCAGTCAGATTCTGTCATTAACAATCTTGGAACGCGTATATAATGCAGTTGGCAATAATTTTCATCCGTTACAGATTCTGTGAGGATGGATTTTGAATATCCAAGAAGATATGCATTTTTTGCTCAGTTATTCACCCCTTGTCGTATTCTTGATAAACCAACCTCTATTAGTGTTCTGAAATTTAGCAGACTTCTTCTATTTTGTTTAACGAATGCGAGGATGCCCCAATGGAGTCAACCTGCCCTTTTTCGATTTTGATTATTCTTTTCATGACACTAACATACGGCAAACTGAAATGCTGAAACTTACATTCAATGAACAAACAAGGCTTTGGTGGAATTATGCACGACGTCGTGTTAAATGATTTCCACCGTGGGCCTCCGACGTGGGAGGCTCGGGACCGCACCGCATCTTCAAAACGCTCGCCTCATTCCCCAACTGGGTCTGGTGTCATGACCAGGTCGGGATACCGGGAGAGGCGCAGGTTGTTGGCGCGGCCGGAACCGTCCCCAGGCTTGCCGCCAGACTTAATCCTACGGAGTGGCAGTACCGTAGAGGTGAAATCGAGGAGGAGCCATTGCAGCCTGACTCTCAGTCCCCGCAGACAAAAACTGGGCTGACTGCGAGGGATGGCAACCGTCCAAACCATGGCTTTTACCTCGGTGTGATTCATTTAAGCGAGTAATCTTGTGTAAGTGAGAAAAGTGCGCTGAGCTTTCAACCCCACAATCGATTCCCATCCGCAGCCACTGTCCCAGCCGGGCGGTTGTCTGAGATGTGTGCTCGTAACACATTACAAGTTACTCTAAATGCATACCAAGTTACTTTGGAAAGGGGCCATTTGGAGCTCAATTTCGTGAGAGTGTTATAGAGGCTTCGTTTAGAGGGAACCACTGAGTATGTGTCAGTCTTTGGAACATTCCCCACGTGAACGCCACAATGGTCACGAGGACCGTAGTAAACCCTCAGTTGGCGGTCTTAAAAATACATGATTTTTAGTGTCGCGCGTTTCATATATGGATGCCTCAGAGTCAACCTCAATGTCCACTTCCACTCCCATGCATCGGTTCACTGTACGAACCTGTCAGATGTTTGATGTGATCTGTTCTCACCTTATCATCACAAATATCAACCGCAGTCACCAATTAGGCAAACAGGCTTATCACTAATGATCTCTACTAGCATTCTTAAGCATAATGGTTTTTGAAGTGTGTGGTATCGCATTTAAAAAAGACGCAATTTCCGAAAAATTGCAAAGTAACAGTAGTTACCAGAGTTAATGGTAAAATAAGGTCCGTGGAAGACAAACCAATCAGTCGCTCCTATTTGATCTGTTATGAGGTCTTCTTTAAAGTAGGTTGATGTTTTTGCCCACCAAAATCATATTCGTTAACTGAGAGCGTGCAAAACGACCAAGGTATGAACACTGTTGATTGTTGTGTGTGCATCACAATACCTGATAACTCTGTTGGTTGGATTTCGTTGATGCTAAGGAACGAAAAAAACTGACTGTTAAGTTGCCTTTTTAGAGCCATTTGTTGGAAGCTGTTTTTTTTTTATAAAACTTACCATATTAAAAGTGGATTAACTCATCAGTTCGGCCAAAAAGCTTCGTGGTAATGATGATTTCGTGCCACCATGTTTAAAAAGGCAAAGGTCTAGAAAACAAGCAAAGGAACACAAGGTAACGCATTATCTTTCTAAATTATGCCAGTTCCCATCTCTTTTTCAATATATTCATGAACGTACACCGTTGCTATCGAATATATCCATTGAAATTTATTTTTGAAGCAGGCATTTGGAAACTATGTAAGTGAACTCAGAAATTACGCCATCTCAGCACGCCCAATGGTGCCTAAGTGTAAAACGCGAACCAAGATAGTTTAGGTGAAGTTGAACGATCTAAACTGACAATACGAGTCCTGGGCCCTTGCGCGAGACAGGATAGCAGCGCATGCTGAATGATTGAGGAGTGTTCTTTATGTCAGCATCGTTTTAGCATACGGATTTACTTAGAAAAGTCCTGCTAAGCACAAAGTAATGTAATAAGGACATATTATTAAGAAAATAAATTACGTGGAGCGTACGTACATATTGTTGAGTATTTTTCCCTTGGTAATACAGATCCTTACGCACGGGGTGGCGAAACATTCATTTATATGGAAGTCTCCGTCAAGGCCTGTTGAGACGTGAATTCCTTGAATGGCCCAGTTTAGGAAGCGGAAGTCCTGGTAAGGTAAAGTTCCTGAGTCGGAACACTCTCGATAAGAACCAACCTGTTCAGAAAATCTCTTGCTCACACATGCTTGTTCTCGGCTGAGGTCAGGTAACTTTTTTCACCTAGCTGTGAGTTCGCTGTACCCAATGGTTTCACTTTTCCACACAGTAGATTTCCTAGCTCATGAAATCTCAAGGATTTCAAAAGAAAACCCCTTTTACGTAAAATCAGTCCTTGCTGCGTTCTCCAAAGTCTTAAAAGAGTAAAGCACTAACCGTTCATAGAAAGAAGGCTTAATATAGTTTAAAAAGTGAATATTATGTCATGCGGGAATACGCCCCTCCATTTTTAGAAAAACGGAAAATTTCAAAATTTTTTAAATTTTCAGAAAGCCTGTTCACGCAAACTGCCAAGTAAATAAATTAGCGGAATTAGGCGTTTAAAATTTTTATTTTAATGCATTTTACGCTTAAATATCATTTAAAAAATAACTGTAGCTTATACGATGGCCATTAAAAATCAGTTCTGCTAGCAAATTATGATGAACTTCATATCATCTTTGAAATGACTGTCAACACTTCAAGATTATCTGCGTTTTTAATAGATTGTTTATAAGTTTCGATCCTGTTTTATTTGTTTATGAAAAACTTCAAATTAAGTTATTTCTTCGAAGCATTTACCCCAGTATTGGTTTTTAAGACATTCTTTCTAATGCAACTGACCATTTGGGTCATACGCATAGGCTCACCCAAACATAAAACGAAATTACCTCAACAAATGAGCGTCCAATAAGCATTGGCATTAAATATGCCCTAAATCAGTTGAACAAGTTTCCCTTAAACTAACCTATATAAAAAGCTTTTTAATTAGGTATTTTACTGCTGAATGTCTGCACATTTTACCATTTTCCAAGTTAAAGTTAAGCTAGGAATGGGAGCATTTGACCAATATTTCGATTCCTTCAAAATAAGTAATAAAATTATCTGCTGAAAATGAAAGAACTCACGTTTTGACAGCAAACAAAAATCTAAGAAGAAGAGTAAGCGATCCCTGGAACATAAAGTTTAGTGGACTGTCGTTTCGCATTATCATTGGAATCCATCATCAGAGGCAGTGAATAAGGCACAAGGTGAACACCTAAAACAACTTGTCTAATGTTCTAATGTTTTTTCACCGCTTAACCGAAACCCTATCTCGTAAAAACATGGCCAAAGGTCCGAATGGCATGCCACTACGCTAAGTGGACGCTCAGTAGAACTTGACAGTGCAGATGTCAACATCACTTAATCCCTCAATGCACTGCTCAAAGGTATCGAGTTCCGCGCTTGCACGCTTGTGCATTTTCGAATGGCCTGTATCTGCCCTTGATGAAGGCTGCTTCGCTGAAGTCTTTTGAATCTCTGTGCGGTTGCAACTAGAGTTCCTTATCCAGGGATGGAGACCCTGAGCGCAAAGTACCTCAGTATCCTCAAAACCGTTCAAAGCTTTGAAACCAAGCTTGAGGCTGGACAGGGCTCTCTACCATACTAAACAAGGTTGTCTTATCCCAATCTCTTTCCTTTGAGTTGCAGGTGGGTACCGCACCATACGCGATCCGGCCTGCTGTCTTTTACCCGGGGACTAATTTGAGTTAGCAATTCAAAATAAGCTGCAAGGTGCGATTGGCGGAAGTCCTTCTTCTGCAACAGACTGGTTGCAGCTTAGAAGGCTTTGCTACTTAAAATATCAAAGTAACAATTTTTGTGGAATGTCTTAATTTCTCAAACTTAGCGCAAGAATGCTGACATCCATCTTAACGCTTGCAAAGCATAGGGATCGTTCTGTTTTCCATGCAGCATACGTGTACTTAAATTAACTAACGTTTAAGCACCTCTCTGTGTATTTATGACTGCTAGTGCTGTTAACATCGGAAATAGTCAGTCTATCCATACAGTTTTTTATATTTAATTTTTAGTCATTTCATGCTCTCGTTTCACAATTCTTTATATGCGGATGAGGAGTTCAAAATTACACACTGAAATTACCCTCAAAGTACGTGAACTCAAATCTATAGCCTTATTGCATCTTTTAATCTGGAAATTTAGAGCTAACTGCACTCTCGATGTCATTCCCCTTTTTTCTCCCTTTATTTTCTTGCTTTGCTTAATTTAGAACGTTGCCTCCGAGTGCACTAAACAGCTTCTAGTGTTTCTCACGTATTTTAGCTTAAAACGTTGTACAACGACATTTCCAAACGGTCAAGTTATTTGCTGATTGATTTCTGGTAGCTTTTGTGCAGCTTCATTACTCTGAACTTCTGGGAGCGTACACCTTCGGTCCATGCGGCACGGCCATATATCGGGCCATATATCGGCATATTGACGTCGATTGTAGACACCTTTTTTTAATTAATTGATCATCACGCAGTTGCCATAACGCGGGAATGGAGTCGTAAACTATGTACAGAGTTCATATGTATCTTGTGTGTGTGTGTCCGCAGAATACCGACGCTGAAACGGCAAGACTGGATCCTGGACACGGAATCCTCAGCGTCCACGCCATACTGAGGCAAGTGCAACTGTGATGGAACGGCCACCTGGTGAAAATGGTCGACGAAAGACTACCCAAACGACTTCTCTACGGAGATGTGCCTACGGGTACTCGCAAAGAGCGAGGACAAAAACGATACAAAAATGGCACTTTTAAGAACACTGAAACAAATGCAAGTCAACCCAGCGACCTGAGAGAACCTCGCCCAGGACAGACTGGCCTGAAGAAGAACCGAGAAAACTGATGCAGCAAGCTATGAAGCCAACCGGATCGCCACTGTTAAGGCCAAAAGGGCAGCTCGCCAGTCAAAAGCACCGCGGATCAACACCGACAATGCCCAAGCCCTGCCAACATGCCCACGCTGTCAACGCACATTCCGCGCGCGAATCCGACTAGACGCAATACAATAATCTAAAAATTAACTCCTTCATAAACAACCACCCCCTGCCTCAAACCCCATGACGATGAACACCTCAGCTACTGGTGATCACTCTGTCGATGTCCCGCCGCCCACAACCACCGCCACGATCCTATCTCCCCCACCCCTTGCGCCGATCACGGTTACGAACACCAGATGCCCTACTCCCGCCATCTCAGTGGCCACCTCCGACTATCTGCCACCTGCTATCTTTAACACCACCGCCGCCCCCTGTACCAGCGATGGGGACTTGGAACTAACCTATCCTCATTGCGATCGCACATTAACTTCACACATCAGCCTGGTCGGTCACTTGCGAATCCATCGCGCAGAGACCGCCGCCTCCAATTCTCTCACAGTCTCCACGTATTCTCTCACCGCTTGGGCCTGCTCGGTCATATGCACTTCCATGAACACGGAATCCACCATGATGCCAACCATCGAACAGATCTTGCAGACCCATAAACACTCTTCATGGTCGTCCAATGAGCGCGACTACCAGTACCAACAACACAACCCCGCAGACTCAGCACCTCCCGACCTCTCTTGTCCTCATTATTACCACACATACACATCACGCATCGGGGGTAGGATCTAATTAAACCCCAAATTGTTGCTTGTGTTTTTAGCCGTCTTGATTTCTGTGAAAGCACGCCAGTAAGAGTTAAAAGCGCAGATGAGTAACGTAATTATTCGGATAATCGAACAGCTTTCTAATTTTATATCTGTAACACATTTCCCAACAGATTGGTTGACAGTCTAGCTTTAGACAGTAATAACGACGGTATCTATGCATGTAGTGCATGCTTGTGATTCAAATTATAGATGCAGGTCTCTGTTTCAAAATCGACCTTCTCGTAAGGACGTCCTCCAAAGGAGCCTGTAAATCCATCGATAGACCACCACATTCGACTGCAGTTGCCCGGGAATCAAATAAACGGTTTATACATCCACGTTACCCACAAGAAGTTCTTCATGACCGCATAAAACCTAATGACTGCTTTGCGATAGATGACCACTAGCGCGTGTGATTTCCCGGAGCCCAAAACCAGAAATTTCTTATTGAAGCTCGAAAGCAGGCCAGGTTAGCTTGTGATCGTCGTACACTGACGTTTTTATATGTATACGCTATTAAGGAGTTAGGTGCTCACAGCTACCAAATTTTCGAAGGAGTGGCCACAAATGTCCAGAGATGCTAGTCAATCTGGAACAAATGGTTCACAGTCGCCACTTCAGGGACCTGTGTGTCTCACTACGGTCCGTGGTTATAGGCTTTGATAGCAGCATTAGAAAAGCTGAAAAAAACAATTTGCCTGGATATGAAAAATGGAAAGGATGATGAACTGTACGATCGAACGTCTGGAGGGATGGTTGTAATGCGGAGGAGTATAATTGAGAGGAGAAGAGAGAGGTGAAGTCTGTGTGTTAAGATAAAAGACTATAGTGTGAAAAAAGATCACAAGATAGCTGTAGAATTAAGCTGCCAATCGCATTAATTAGTATACTTTCTGCCAATTCCATCCACTTAGGTTTTAAGGATTTTACAAGGGCGTTTCGATGGCGATGAACGGGTGGTTTTGGAGTTACAGAAGCTGGCTATGTTTTCGTCAGTGTATTCACGTAATACTTTCGATTTCTCAGATGAAGCTTGCACTCATTACGAAAAGCATAATTTCCATCCATTTTTGGTTAACGTGGACGTCAGGGCAGTGGAAACGAAACCATTTGTACCTTATGGAAATTATATTTGGACCCTATTCTAAGATGCCTTTAGATAGCTGCTAGCTCATAGGAAAATTGAACTTAGCACACTTTGAATGCGCGATACACAGAACGTTCAATCAGAACCGATTCGTGAACAACAGGTTTCGGAAAAATTATAGCTATGCCTGAATATTTTTGCAATTCAGGCACGATGAGGCATTTGATAAATGGTGTTATTGTCTATACTCCTGATTTGTCTTGTCTTCTCATGGGTGATCTCCGATTTCCCAAATAATGCCCTCTGTATCGCTTACAAGCGTAGAATCTTGATTCTGCTTTTGTGTTCAAAGTGAAAAGTTTATAGCGAATCTTAACACTCCTCTAGTTGTGAACAATAAACTAGCAAACTTTTAGACATACCAATGAAAAGGCTACGACATTGGTCTTCTGCTCAACATATCGTGGTTTCGAGCCTCGTATATGTGGGTATGAATGGCTGATGACGGCTTATAAGCGAGAAATAGCCATTCCAGTCTCCCTTGTCTGTGCCGGCATTGTTAAGCTGCCTATCTAAGTGTGCCCCGAGGCAGAATGCCATGAGTGTGTTCAGTTGGCGATGAGTGAACTTTAATCAATGAATGCCGCTACGGTTTAGTAAGAAATCTAGCCCCCACCAGTGCTGAGCGTATCTTAACAGACGTTGTGTGAAGTCTCCCAGTTCCCTGTACTTGTGTATTTCGGTAAACCTCCTATCTCATAAGCGAACGTAGAAAAAGAGAGAGCACAAAAATGTATCACCACTCTGGATGAATTAATTGAATTAGGAGACATTCAGTGCGACGAAACTGACCTTTTCTGCGAGTGGCCTTTTGGAATGTAACTCGTTCGTAAGTGTTGAAATTTGAGGTCAGCTAGGGCTGCTAGGATTAATTTATTTGAATATTTTCGTGTAGCCTTAAGTACCAAATATTACAAACCATGCAAATATTGAAGCATTTTACAGCTCGGCAGACTAGGACCATAAAAAAGACAGCAAGGTTTGGGGGCTCACTGGGTCCTCGACGCAGTACTCAAGGTATTTTTCAACTACCGTACTGTAAAGTACCCAGGCCTGTAATAGCGATATTAATGGGTTTTTTTATAGTGCAGAATGTTAGCTGGGAAGGACGAAATCCCAAACTTACCATATGAATTTCCAATTTTGCTTTGTCAAAAACAGTAAGCAACCAATGTCCTAGAAAATATACAAGATCATTTTAAGACAGTCAAAGTTATAACTGAAATGACAAGATATTTGCACTGCAAAGTTGCAAGCACAAATAGAGTAAATTCGCAATTTTTATCTGGCCAGAACTAGGGATGCATGGCTTCGGTTGGAAAAGTACTGTGTGGTTCCATCGGTTGCTTGTATTAACGTTTGCATGAACTGGAAGAAAAAGTCTCTGTGTGACACTCGGCATCGTTCCAGTGACAATTATTAATTCTTTGGCTGCAAATACAAAAAGAGATATGTCATGTAGCGTACAGCAATTGCTGAGTTCTTACCAAGTAGTCAGATGCAACATTTAAGTACTCTGCTGTAAAAATTTGCAATTATTTATTTATTTTGTTTATTATATTTTACTCTTCTCAGAATATAGTACACTAATTCAGAGAATCTCCATCGAAGGAAGCTTTATAGCATCCGCCTGAAAGCTGATAGGAATGTTTTACCTAAATTGCATCCAAAAAGAACGGGATAACTGCGTATTGTACATAAACTACCAATAGACATTTAGTAGTATATAAATGTTTCGTGATTTGCAATACTACAAGCACATGTAGGAGCTAAAAATACTGATGAACGTGTACCGCCGATATGCTGCCACTGCACGGGATATCTTCGGCTCCCCAGCGCATCCCCCAGTGTACTCCTCAAAAATAAACCTTCTAATTTAAGAAAGTACTTCGAATGGCGACCTTGTACGCGTCTGTTATTTTCTGAAACAGAAGTTAAGGTCTCTTCAGTATGGCCCTGTTTTCGATGAGTGTTTGGGATCTATTTACCCAAAGGTTTAGAGGCCTATTATATTTCCTTCCGATAGGAAAAATTTTGAGTTGCATGTGATAATCTAAAATTGGGTAAAGTATGTCCTACTGCTGAGTATTTCCAGCAGTAAGTTGCAAAAGGGCATATTTTGCTACATCATGATTAAGCGTCAAAATAGCTTTCTGTTTCCGTTTCGAAAATAGTTTTGTCATTGTTTAAATTATGCCTGCTCGAAGGCCAGCATATCAAGAAGCACCTATAGACTTTAAACTATTTCCTCAGCGTATGCTCATATTTTGATTGATATTCACAATTATGCATTTTTCCAGTAGAAAATCATCACGTTCGTTCTAAAAGTTTTGTTTCCCATCGGAAATAAGGAATAAATGCATCCTTCATATGTTCTCTTTAATGTTCAAAAGGAAAAATTGTAAAATGTACTTACTTCTTAGTAAACGAATGCAAGATTTTGGAGTAGAATACTGAAACACACAAAATAGATGAGTAGCACCAGCGGTAAATTGTCTTGAAGTTTCAAACGCAGGCGCTCTCCGAATAATACGGTTCATAATATCGCCTTTTACACTTTCTCATGCATGAAACGGTACGTACATCATCCAGAGTTAGCTCAAACACCCTCAGTCTTTGCGATCTTATGGCTCATCATCCTCTTCTTATTGTCAAGTAAAAGTTTGGATTAATGCAATTAAATGAGACCTGAGGCGACAGGTTAAGGCCACGAAACGGTGGAGTGTTGTCGAATTTAGTGTGACTGAAAGTGTATTCCAATTGGCTTATAATAAGCGGCGACAAAGCCAATAACTGCGCGTTTATTTCCATCCATTTAACGCAATTTTCTATTCGCAAACTTACTGGGAACATTTATTTATTCCTTACTTCACCTTGTGTCGGGATTTCAAAATTTTGAACTCGAACGAACTCCATGGATAAAGCTTTCGGGATAATGCGTGATCAGTTGATTGCGGTCAGTTATTATTGGATTTCCGCGGCTGAAATATGCAGTTATGCCTAAGAAACTGAATTCCGTTCACTTCAGTGTGACGTTTCCGAATACTTTTATGATTATCAGTAGTTTTTATGTGCTTTTTCTGCCTGCAGGCTGATTAAAGGAGAAGATAAAGTCTGACAGGGAACTGTCAGAGATATAACAGAACAGAGTGACAGATATTGAAGATACTAGCCAATCAACGATCAATTATAATAATAGCTCTGCTTTTTTGGTACCAGATCGACGCATCTTTTTGACTGAGTTCATAGGCCTAGACCAATTTTTGCTCTCCTCTGATTCGGGATAGGTAATTTTTTTCGGTGGCTGCATAGTTCAGCCCGTGATCATCACAAAAATCCTGGTTTCTATCGGTGTGATGGCATTATTCCCATCTATCCTATTGAATGTAGTGGACGAAGTCTTGCGTGGGTTACTTGAGGCGGCATACGACGAAATTCCGAGTTCACTCACAATTGACCACTTCTGTAATATGTTCAAATTTTTGCGAGAAATATTTGCTTCCTCTTTGCTGGTGAAATCAATGGGTAGATCAAGGAAATTTCAATGGCCTCTCCCTCCCATCAAATATCGTTTTAGAGGCAGAACTGGTCTTTATCAAGTATCAGTCGGTCGTCTGTTATCGGTAACACTTTTTAAAAATCTTTAGGTTAAATTATGCATCATACTGTACAGCAATGGTGCCAAGTAGCTAGCTTTTAGTTAATTCTTGTGCTATCACGTGTAGTATTTCATGTAGCCTTTATATGTATACTGACGACAACACAACGATTCTGTGACAAAATGGCTAGGGGCGTTGGCCATGTAACCAAAAGGTCACAGACTCGAGCCTCTAGTACTACAAGAACTGAAGTAAGGTATGGTTGGTTGATAAAGGCTAATAAGCCACAAATGGTCAGTCCAATCTCCTTATCTCTTTCGATGATTTTTATTCTTCCCTTATATACTACTCTATTTCTTTTTGGCGGCTTATGAATTTGGCCTGGCAATCTTGCTGGCGCTGGTGAATTTCGGCTCAAATGTTCATACTGTGCTTTGAACTGAACATTCAAATTTTCCTTGTGCGTCATTTGATCCAATTTATCAATTTATTTACAAAGAGAATAAATGCTGAAATTTCCATAATCTGCTGAACGCACTATCTCGAGAAATTCACAGGGAAAAGGTAGAAGCAACTGCTATTTGGTCTTGATTTACTCGTCTGGTGACATCTAAATGGCAAACGCTGAACCCAAAACCACCGATTTTCAGTTTTCAGAAAACCTATATCGTGGCTAAAAAGTGAAGCTGACTAGCGAAAGCACCTCCTAGAAAAAGACTCGCTCTAAAACTTATTTATAGGGAGTGACTATCTGAAGACGTTCATTTGCCGAGGATTGAGTGGTCACCCTAAGAAGACCCAAAGGAAACACTAGAAAAGGTAAGTTTCACCCAGACATAAAGCGTAGACGTTTCAGGGGCAATCGTGCGCATTGCTTTGGGAGAATGTGCTTGAATTTCACACAGGCTCAAAGCTAAAAGGCGCGTGAGGTTGCGAAAATCAAGGAGCTAATAAAGTCCAAGAAGCAATTCACAGTAGTGGATCGTAAGCCGTGCCAATCTGGGCCACTTAACTACACAGCTCAGTTCAAACTCGTGCTCGATTCGCGCATGCACGAACATCGGTCAACTGTGCGGCGGGGTGAAGAATCATCACAGGTGTCTGTCTAGAACTTCAAAACGGTTCACACTTTCAACTTCACGCTCGTCAAGATGGTCGCCCACGCATGACAAAATGCAAGCAGAGAATGGATTGTAGTTTGGTCTTCAGATGCAAATTCATTCAATCGACTTGGCACTGACATACAGAACCCTGCACAGGCAACTCCAGATTTTGATTGGCTATAACCATTCAATTGTTATAACTCTACACTTGCTATAGTGATATTATCATCTCTGAGGATGGACTCCCAAAGCTAAAATTTGTTCAGAAAAATAAGCCCAACCAATTTTCGATAATATTGTCTTTCTTCTGAATAAAGTAATGGAAAATTTAAGTTAACTAAGTTAAGTTGCAATTGTGAAAGGCCAGTTCAATCAACATACTCTTGGGATGAAGTCGAATGAGAATTCTTTGGAAGTATTAAATGTATTGTTTGGAAACACTTCTAGAATTTTCGGCGCTGGTGTACCATAACCTGGTCAATGGAAAATAGTATAGACAATACAGACAGTTAAATTTAAAACTCAATATTGGTTTGTTTTGACTGGGTACAGTTGCCTTAGATCAGCTTTGGTGATACAAGAGAGAAAAATATTTAAGTATGTTGAATTTCCACTATCTTAATCTGCCGCATAGATTCCAAATACAGCCCAGGTTGTCCGAGGTCAAATTAGGAGAAACACATTGATTTATGTGGAAGAATATAAATATGCACGTTGAATAACATTACTACATACACAAGGGAAACTGAAATGACCGTTTGTAGGCTTATTAGCCGGCTGATGTCTTTAACGGTTATGTAATTAAGCCTAGGTTGCCTAGCTGATCTGAGGCTGCTAGTGAGTGAGCCCCAAGGCACACAGGGGCGAGAGGGTCCCGTAACCGATCGGTGAGTGCCCATCTACCATTTTTAATACTCCCGGTCGAAGCCGACAGACCAAAGAGCCGGTGGCTCAATGGATTAAAGCTTTGGACGTCTTACTAAACGGGTTGCGAGTTCAAGTCTCGGACGGGGCACCACGTGGAATTGGGTATGACTGGCTGAGGATGGTTAATAAACCATAAATGGCCAGTCCAGAGCCCCTTGTTTCTGTCGGTAACGTCATTCTGCTGGTGGGGCTCAAGAACGAACCCCAAGGCACAACTGGATGTACGTGTCTCCAAGCGCAATCCGTGAGCGACCATATACCATTACAATTTGAACTCACGTAATCTCCACAAAACGTAGTAACACAGTTATATAAATAGTCAACGCGGTGACGTTTTAGATGCATCTACTTTCAAAAGTATAGTACGAGGGAATTTGCTAGAGAATTATCGTAGAATGACTGTATTTTAATGAGTATTCGTCTCGTCAAGTAAATTTGAAATACAATAGCATTTGGATAACAGCTTTTCTAATTAAATGCAATAAAGTTCGCAATGAAATTGAATGCGCCCTGGTATTTAAAAATATGCTACCACAATATTTTCCTCAATGAACAATACGGAAGGCAGAGGATATAATTTCAAATAGTATAGTTTGTTTAACAACAAGGGATTTTGTATAAATGTATAAAATGCGGAATTAACAGATAATTGGTGCATAATTACCCCGTTGAACAGCAATAGCAGCCTCGTGTACCTCACACGTACAAAACGTGAAACAATTGAAATATCCGCATAAGAGGGCGATGTATATATATATATATATATATATATATCGCCGTTTATCGCCGGTAGGTAACTGGCGGGCGGACAAATGGGATCGGAGATCCCTTACCGATAGTGAGTGTTACGCACTTGTTTGGCTTGTTTATGTACCTCACTGCACAAGGGCATATGATGTACTGATGATCGGTAATGACCGTGAAACAGCTGTCTGCGTCTTGCCTGTTGCACTCTTAGCAACATATTTGTGCTATATATATGGTATGTGTCCTATGACACAACGTTCGTTTATCGCCGGTAGGTAACTGGCGGGCGGACAAATGGGATCGAGTGAGATCCTTACCACATTAGTGAGTGTTACGCACTTGTTTGGCTTATATATATATATATATATATATATATATATATATATATATATATATATATATAATCCTCTCAAGGTTTCCTCGAGAAATATATTTCTGTTTTTTGACAATATGCATTGCAAACGTGCAAAGGTAAGCATTCCGAATTCACTATAGAGTAGCGACACAATGTGGTTAGAGATATTGATAGAGTAGCGTTTAGATTTTATTAACTCACCAAAGCCCTTTTTCAAGCATGTGGTAGGTGGAGTACAGGATGGAAATGCCTAAAAATAAGAGAAAATTTACTACTGAAATTGGATTTAAAAGTAAACTCCAACAAAACCATCGGACAAAGCGTCATTTTAGAGTTTAGCATTAGCGAGGATGCAAATAGAAATTCACAACGAAAAAAAACTCATAGGATGTCTATCAATTTAGGGACGTGAGTTCTCACCATAACAACCAGATCCAAATTAATCGTTTCGTTGATCTCAGATCCGGCCGATAAACAAATTAGCGACTGGGACAGAGAATCTTGAGTTAACACCCCTGCTTCGTATTGAAGATACAAAAGAACAAAAGTGGGCTTTTAATTGCATAGAATTGGACACTGCATTCAAAAAGGAGACTTTTAGGTAATTTTTAATCTTGAGACATAAATCTTCTGCACAAAAGCAATTTTTTATGTAGTTGCTGATCTTTTATGCGTACAAAATAAAAAAAAACAAATTGCACGTTTTTTTCGGTTCTGATGGGAGCTGGGGAGAAATATTTGTTCAAGTTTTATAAATCTCCGTTAAAGTACACATCTACGCTCGCACTTTACACAAAATCTAGCACATTCTACTCTCGTTTTGTAATAAATATCGTCACTAAGAACAACCAACAAAAAGATACCCTGATGAGTACCCAATAAAAAATATTATTTATATCAATTTGTTTAATTTCCTTCAGCAAAAAATTTCACTGAACATCAGTTTATTCCAATGTTGCGCGACGTACGTTTTCCTAAATTTAGTAAAACGCCCTTGGCGCTTACTTTGATGCACCATCTCATTAAAGATGTTAACCGCAATTTGGACAAAGGTTTACGATCAAAAATTACTCAATTTAGGGTTTTGCTAATATTAAATATGGTGCAGTCTGATCTCAGGATTTTACAGTTACATCAAGTTGCCGGCTAAAAATGCTTTTCCGACTATTTTGCAAAAAGTTACACCTGTGCCAATATGTCTACGTAAGTTGGTTTTATTCTTCCCATTGGTTTTCAATGCTCTTATAAATTCAAATAACATGTATAGAACACAAGGATATTCCATTTTTACTCCTTTCGTAGAAAATTACGTCAATTTCAACACCTTTCCGTGAAGAAAGTGTATCTTGCGGTCTTGGCATGTTTCTTACTTGTAGAATTATTTTGCAACCTGAACTACTGTTACATATTCATTTATGGTTCCTTCCTTATGTGTATGAAACATCACACAGTTCTCTACGTTATATTGAAGACATCGCATGGTACATATAAAAATTTGAAATTGAATTGCACCATGATGTATACTTTATAGACACCAATAATTTGATACTTATATTAAAATATAATGAATATAATTTTCACGATCTTAAAAAGCATGCTAAGGAACTATTTTTGAAGACGACAGATATATTTTCCTCATGTTTAGAATTTAAAGAGATTTGATATGCTACTTAATGAGTACAACAAAATATTCAAAAACAAGTTTTCTAAAACATATTAAAATTTATAAGGGCATTTAAAATCGAGGAGAAATATTCATGAAATTTAAGATGCCATTTTGCAGAATGTAGATTTTGGAGGCAGTCGAAAATAAGCCAGCTCAAAAACGGGCATGCTGATGTTTTCGACATATCTTTGGATTAGTCTGTACGATAATAAATATTACAGCATAAGTGAAGTATTTTTTTGAATGCCAAACACATTTCAGAGTCTCTGTTGACACTATGAGATAACCGAACCCCTTTAAAGTAAAAAAATATGACAGGGCTTTGCCAGTACCTACAATCCTACTACCTGACCTGTTTAAACCATACCTGTTTACAATGATACAAATGAAATGCGAAAGAAAAAAATGCAAAGACGGGTAAAGTACCGAGAACTGCAAGCGAAAACAAGGCAGCGGAGAGAAGCTTTGATGCACGTTTCGTGCGAGAGAACATTTTCAAAGTATTCTCCTCGTTGCAACTCTGAGTATTTATGCTGCATTTTTGCCTACACTTGTCTGTTTGACCATGAAGGTTACTTGTTGCTGACCGGCCGCGTGTTAGTAAGTTTTTGAAGGTTTTGAGGTCATTGTGGTCAGGCGTGGAAATTTGCCTGCAAAAGTGCTATAGAAACCCGTAGAGGAAAGCTAGACGATGCCTGATACGCCATAATTGGAAGTCGGTAACGATTAACAATGTAGTGATTTAGGGGGGTTACAGTTAGAGCCATCTGGACAGCAGCGGTACCAGCTAAAAGCCCAGACACTTGTCGGTTCCAAATTATCAACATATGCTTCACGTCGCTATGCGACTGCCTGTGAGTACTCTAGTCTGAGTTCCAGGGCACAACGGAACATAAATGTTCCTTAAGCAGATCGGTGAGCCACACACTATCATCATATTCCCGATCGCAACCGACAAAGCAACGAGCCCGTGGCTCAATGGTAGAGCGGTTGACTCAAATACCAAAGGTCGCGGGTTCGAATCCCAGGTGTTCCACACCCACGTGTAAGGGGGCTAGTTGTCTACGCCCATGGTGGTTTATTTCGAAAACTATTCCATTTAACTTCTGCTGTACACCTAAAGACCATAGTTTAAACTTATTTACTTTAATTTTATAATTAATTTTTGAAAAACTTAAAAAATGAACCAGTTTAAGACTGGATTATGCGTAAGGATTACACTTGAATGGCTGTCTATAGAGGACATTGAATATGAACCACCTCAATATCTGCGGCTTTGCGCCAAATTTCGAGTAATCCGGGTTTGTATCGAGGTGGAGGCAAGGATTAAGTTTGGTTAAGGCTACTCTTAAGATTTAAAATGTAAGTTTAACATTAGGACTATGTACAAGTTTTAGGTGTTGGTTCGCTAACCGCAGGATTTAGGTTTCTGGTAGGTTTAGGGCGAAGATGAAAGTTAAAGTTCTGTTTTATGTTAGTGTAAGTGTTAGGGTTAAGCTGCGGGAATTTTTCCCTCCAACAATTAATCGATATTGCATAACCAGCTTGTGGCTATTTTGGGAAGACGAAGTCGTATATAACAATCCATACAAACAATCCAACGCACCCGCGGTTCAATGGTTAGAGTGCTGAACTTCTAATCAATGAGTCATGGGTTCGATACTCGGGTAGTGCACAACCTGGGATTGGGTATGACTGGCTGACAACGGCTTATAAGCCAGAAATGGCTATTCCAGTCTCCCTTGTCTTTGCCGGCAATATTCATCAATCCATACGAATCCTGTAATGAAGCGTTTTGCTGAAACTAGCAAATGCGTGTGTGGATTGTCTTCTTATCAGCGATTATAGTTGCAGGTGTAAGGGCTATTACCGATGACTATGTATACGGATGAACATGACAGTTAAGGAAGATCGCATTGTGGGCCGTGCATTCATCCCCCCTCAGAGGTCCTGTCACCTGACCTAACTCCATCTTTAACAGGAAGCGCGATACCTCCTGCCTAAGGTGGCAGACACACGATTCCAGGTCTGGTTTGGTACAAATACTCCTTGAAGTTAGGTTAAGGAAGCAACCTTCAGAAGGCAGAGTATAAGGAGCAAACGGTAATAGAGTTCCAGGAAAGGATGCTTTGTATAGCCGCCTAAACAGAACAGGAAAAAGGAACCGCTTTGCGCGTTTTATGTTTAGGATTAGGGCTGGGCTTAGGGTTAGGTTTTATTTTGAGTTTAAGGTCAGATTTTAGGAATAAGGTTAGTTTCATGTTAACTGTAAGATTGAGGTTCAGGGTAGGGATAGGATAAAGATTAAGGTGTCAGTTTAGTTTTGCGTTAGGGTAAGTGTTAGTGATTAGACGCTGGAATATTTACTCGTCCTGGAATTTATCGCAAGGTGCAGTTCCTATTCCCGTGTCTTGTTTCCACGGCCATAAAAGTCATCCTTTCCGGAGTGTCGACCAGAAATCACATGGGGACTGAAAGGCGACCCACTTATGAGCGGAACGTCGCACAACTGTACCATGCATTGACAGAACATCGATAAAACACGTGTCTTCGATTTTAGCTAGGACCTGTGATGCTAATATGGTGTATCATGCAACGCTCTAGATGTCAACTGTCGCAACCCACGGAGTGGGGCATGGCCGACAGACCGCGGGCACGCATATCCATCGTAGTGCGATGCAACCCAAAGACACGCTGCCACTTTGCGAAATATCAACAGATAACTGAAAATATTTTGCAACTGCGTTGAGGAAACCGGCCGAAACTTGCAAGACTGGCCGACCACTCTGAGTCTAAAACGAAAATGCCAACTTCCAAAGCCATATGTTTGGCCAGTGACTCACGCATGAGTTTTACTTTTCCAGTGTCCATTAAATCAACGGGTTTACTGACTGACCTTTGTCACCCAACTGTCTGTGTCAATAACCAACCCAGAGGCTTCCCAAATTTCTCCTGTCGTACATCGGCATACCAGCGTTCTGTATCGTTATTTTTGGCGCACTACGTTACGTTTGAAAGCAAGAACGCAATAAGTGACCTACCTCAGGGAACGCAGAACATGTCAGCGTGTAATACGCGACTGTATGAAAATGTCAACGAAATCATAACTATCTCCATTGGGCTCTTTTGGTTAAACATTCGTTGCCGTGTTAGGAGGGCCACACAATATTTCGTTGGCGTGTCAAATGGCAATTTTTCAAGCGGCGATTATTAGGACGCCACGCTTGTTTTAAAAGGCATCCGTTTTACCCTGATACTGAAAGATTGCGCAGAGCGGGTCTCATTATTAATCCCGTCAAGGCTGCGAATAAAAGTGTGTCGGGTCAGCCGGGAATGATATCGCGCATAGTGGTCTCGCAATCCGCACACTTTTCGAGGCAAAAAATACTGTGAGACGCTAATGACAAAGAATGCTAACCCTAACGAGTACTATGAATAGAGTTAGGATTAGGTTGGCGCTCTCATTTACTTCATTTAATCCCACCCATATAAATACTGTTACCATCAGTCCAGTATTACTCGCTGATCTATCATTAGTTTCCTGTGTTAGGTCACATCTTACGTTCGTGCCCGTGTAATTATACAGAATCTGAGATTGCAACTGTTTCCCTATTAGGTAATCATTTTTATTTAAAAAAAATTGACTCTTGTGTATTAGGTTACTTTGTTCTCTTGTTATCATGAATGGAGCCATTGCTAATGAAACTTGTGAATGGTACTTTCATACTGAAGCGTATCGCTCTCTCTCTCTCTCTCTCTCTCATAAAAAGATCGTAATAAAATTAAAAAACGCGTCAACATACTACTTAACGGTGGTTTGACAGGTGCTAGAAAACCTACTAGCTCCCATAGAATACAAAGTGCATCTGTTCGATGTGGCAAACGAGGCCTACTTCTCATTTAAGATAATTTTCGACATGCCAGTGATAGGACTCATGGAAAACAGTCGCATGACTCATTCCGATTAAAGTTCACCAGCTGTTGTCCTTCGGCGCCGAATGGATTTCAGTCCTAGTGTGACGAGTAGGCTACCTACTCTCGCGCAGGCTATTAACAGTGGTAAGGTTATTGGAAACTGCCAATCATCGGCGTTTCTGAAAGGTCAAACAGCAAAATGACTTACTGCGAGGTGTTTTGTACATCGCCTCATTGTTTGGGTAAGTCTTCGTAGTACTTAAAACAGTTAGGAAGGCAACTATCTTGACAAATACCCCGACGCATGTCCTTGAGTACATTTGGTGACCCAAGGGTGTCATAATCGGAGTTTATAAATTGTTTCGCGTTATCCGCCTGTAATAAATACTGCAGACCAAAATCTAAGAAGTTTTTCCTGATAATCTGACCCTGATTACATTTCAACACATTTATCTTTCGCACTTCAGTCATCAACGTTTCTATTACGCTCTGTTTCAAGTTTGCTTTGCTCTACACAGTCATGGGAGGTTGATTTACTTACATTCACCCAGTCGATACTTTCTCGGTTTACTTATATCTCGTGAGCTCCACTTAGCCCATTTATAGCCATTAACTAGATTCTACTTACTCCTACCTTCTTCGTTGGCTTAGACCAAGTTAACTGCTTCTTCATTTTACCCTACCCATCAAATTCCTTTTACCACGGTTGCCGTAAGACAGTTGCCCTTGCAATCTGCTCAGTGGGTCTGACTATTGTGCTTCCAATGGTTTCTCGAGACTACTGCTTATAATGTAGCGATGCCTCTCCTGGGAGCTCTTGTCAGTCGCAGTCATTGTAACGGTATCTCTGGTGGCTTCGAAGCTCAAACAAACCAAGTTGCGCCATTTTCCTCGCAAAGGCTCCTTCTGCAAAAATGATCTGCATTTAGTCAAGTAAATTTCAGCTCTCAAATGCTCGCGTACAGATCATCGGAGCCGTCCATTCTTTGCTTCAAGTAACCACCCCTGAGGTAATTATATATATATGTCACTAAACGAGCAGCCAGGACCTACCAGAGACGCTCGAATCATGGTCACTGACACCACAGTCTTGCATGACGTCGGCCATGACGTCAGTTCAACCATCGTAATCCGACGATGTATGCTCTACAGAAGGGTGGTGCAGGGGTGGTTACTTGCGCGTGAATTAAATGTAGGTGATAGTAGACTTGCACTGCATCTACCGCTCTCTCTCTTTCTTCCCTTAAAGGCCTGCGCCCAGTGTCAAGCCATCCTCAGGAAGACCGGAGGTGGGTTCGGGCGCAGAGGAAGCAGCTCCCAGGGAATGGGAGAGCGGGGTGCGGTACAATCCGGCCCCCACGCGTGTCCATATTGGGCACGTGCTGCACCTGCCTGCTGCACCCTAATTTGGCCCCCGTGTTAGTCCAGCGCATCTAGCACGCGGCCCGTTTAAGGGGTACATAGCGTAACACTGGCAACACACATGGCAGTTCGACCGTCGGAGTCCGACGATGTCCACCGTATGCGACACAACATGATGGTGCAGGGACAGTGACTTGCGCGTGAATTGATTTTAAGTGATAGTAGCCTTGTGCTGCAGCCACCGCACTCTCTCTCTCTCTCTCTCTCTTCCTCCCCCAACTGAGTCCGGGGTCATGCCAGAGTCAAGAAGAAAGGAAGGTGGGAGACGACGCAGGTGGCTGGCGCGGGCGGAGCCGCCCGTGGACGTGCCACCACACCTGGCTCGGAAGCTACTGAGTGGGAGTGCCAAAATTGAGTCATTGCAGCCTGACTGTCCATCCGCCAGTCAGCCACTCCACATAAAACTTACATTGGGCTGACCACGCGGTCATAGTTATCCCATTAGTTGCCAACCTTCCAAGCCATGGCGTTTAGAGCACCGTGATAGTTGCAAGCGCGTCAGATTGTTTGTAGTGAGGAAAATGCGCTGAGCTATCGACCTCACTCTCTCCCATCCCCACATCCAGACCACTCTCCGAGCCAGTCAGTTGTGGCAGTGCAGAGTGTGTATTGGACTCGCCCGAGCAGCCGAAAGGAAAGGCGTGGGGATGGGTTGTGTTGTTGTTTGTTTTGAGATTTACGACCGCGTATCTTGTCATCTGCAAGCCGCGGCAGGCTGCAGAATACGTGAAACCCAGCATTTGTTTAGGGCACCTTTTATAGCCCTTTCCTCCTCGAGTAGGTTGTCCCTAAAAACGGCTGCTAGGACATTCCATGCGGCTGCCGAACTCCACAATGGGTCACGGTTTTGTTTTAGTGGGAGGGCGACCCGAGTTAGCCTGGGCCGACTACGGGGTTGCTGTCACCCCCACCATAGGACTTTTTGAGAGGGGGGCAGTGGGAAGTTCGGAAGTAAGACTTACTTGGTGTGCAGACAAACATACAACACCGGACGCACTTACCTGGTTTAGCCCGCCGGTCATTGAGGTTGCCAAGGGTGTGATCGCAGGGCAAAGCTCAGCTTCGTGGAGCAATAGGTGAGAGTTGCATACCAGTTACAGGTGGCCACAAGAGCATTCACCACCTGCACGAGACAGATGGAGCGACCAAATACTACCCTAGTGATACTTCCCCTAACTAGTACCACCTACACCCTACACGCCCACACACCATGGCTTGGCCAGCGACCACTGATGCCCGTGCCAACGCCTCAGAGTCCTCTACCTGATAATTTGCTCATTCTGCTGTTGTCACCCTATCCTGGTAATCAGGATTCGGTCCATTGCTCCATGTGTCCTTTTACCCCAGCCGCTGCAAGTTTCGTAAGTGAGAGATTCAGCGATTTGAAAATAATACTCTGCCTATTGGGTGGAAAGATAAGCACAGTTGCCTTCTTCCAAACAAAAACCTGCCATTGAGATGGACACGCAACATAACAGTATTCACTTCCTCGTGCCGTTAAAAGGCTTTGTTCTTGCTTAAATGTTAGAAGCGTTGAAGTATTCACAATTTCAGCTAATGTCTTCTCATGGGGCATTTCATGCCCGTGAGGATGTTAAGATACGGTTGCAATTTGATCGTGCAAGGTCGGAGTTGGCAAATGTGACATTCAGAATTATAAAGCGTAGTTAGGAGAGCATAGAATCACAGTCTAGGTGCTGCAACGGGCACTGTTGGGTTCCACAGGCATATCATGGTCCAAAAGCTGTACATCTTGATTGGTAAAGGCCTTCAGCGGAAGACAGTACGTTAAGTGTAGCCAGAAGCTAGCAATCACACGTAGTCGACCGTGTAACCACAGGTTATTGGGCACAAAGTACCATCTGGGTTCCGAGCAGATGGCAGCCGCTAGCATTACCCGTTGATGCCGCCAATATTGGTAGGCATCAATACAATCAAATAACCTTAATTTCCGAAGTGAACCTAAGACGGCCACTTTCTGTTTATTCAAAATCTCCAAACGTTCTGATTTTTAGCTGTGGTGCCGGTAGTACTAATTTTCGTAATCAAAATTTAGCCTGAACCATCTTCGTGGTTGTGTAATCCTTGTATCTCAATTTTAGACAGCACGGTCATTAATAGAACGTGACGAAAGAGAGAAATCAGAGAGTACATGAGTTTGACGGTTGAAATAAAGTGATTTAATTGAAAAAAAATTTATTAAGTTAAAATAAAGCTTTAAATTTCAAACTTTCCTTCAAAATAAGGGAACATTTACAGACAAATGAATATAAATGGAAGGTATGAAGAGGGTTGGAAGTTAGGAACACTTAACCATGAATTTTTGGTAGCCAGGACGAGATAGGTACCACAAGAATACGAAAGGAAGCGCCTTTTGCATCATGTAACACGAGTTCTCTTGCAGGTTTCGCGAGCCCGGACAAATTCAAGGATGTCCGCGTCCACAAAAGGATCACCGGTCAGTGGAATTGACAGTGTTATATCTTCAGTTTTTATATCCTCATCCTCGAATGTCGGCTGCGACTGAACTGAATGGGTATCTAGATGCATGATGCCAAAATGAGACCAATATTTTTAATGAACAAATGCAGGTGACGATCTCACCTATAATTACTTAATTTATACTATCATAACATGCCTACCTATTTGATTTAGGTAGGCATGTTACATTTGGGTTTACGTTTCTGCCCGAGCGTATTCAAATGCTTAGGGGTTAGGGTTTGGTCAAAGATTAGGGTCAGGAAAATGATACGGGTCAGGTTGCGGTTAAGGTTGGCATGATGGTTAATGTTGTCTGCCAAAGACCCGGCTATCCGAACCAATCTTCTTTAACAAATAGCATTGGATTTTATATTTTAAGTCCGTTTCCACGCCCTGACTTTGCATATTTCATATTGAGTGTTTGTTTCGGCACTTCACTTGAATAATAACACCAACACATGCGAGCAATGCGAATATTTCCAGTACTTTCCACAGACTCCGTTAATTGCCTCGCTCATCTGCCATGCTGATAAAACTAGTACGCTCACCCTTCCCATTTTACAGGAGTTAATGTGATCAAGTTTTTCCCGTGGCTCGTAACTCAAATGTAAAGTCATGAAAATTTAATTGGCATCCAGAGGGGGTTTTTAAAAATGAAAAGCATGCAATTGAATCGTAATATCCTTCATATATTTCGTTTTTGCTCCATTATTGATAAAAAAAACTAGATAAGTAGTGGTCAATTGACGATGCTTAGAGAGGGGCAATGACTATCATAAGGAAGATGTTTATGGTCGTTTTTATATGTAGTCCTCATGTTAAGCCTTATTGCAGGCCTTAAGAGTCTGTCTTTGCTTTAAATTCAGAATATAATTTAGTATTTATGTTTATCTATCATTTTAATGTACCTAGAATATTTTTATCGTCGTAAGTAAGCGCACTAGCCCTTTCCATGGATAGTGGTAAGTATACGCATGCACTTTTTTAATATATACTTTGAGGAGATAAAGGAATATAATTTCAAAAAGGTTTGCTTTCGAAGTAAACGCCAAAACATTACCACTATGCCGAGGAATAAACTAGGGATATTTAACAATAGCCTTACTATAAATTATGTCGTGATGTGGAATTCAAGTTCATGCATGGTTTCCTCCATTACCTGCACTTTTGACGAACGTTGTGAAATTTACACCACAATCTGCTTCAACTAGTAAAACAATTACTCAAGCTTACCTCTGAAGGAATCTACTGAATTTGGGGAATGATATGCGTTGACAGGAATCGATGGCTTCTTTGAAAAAAAACAAAGAATATATCGATATTATTACGAGGAAAAGCTGCTAAAAATAGGTCCTCGAAACAGTATATAAAAAGCATTTTCGAAAAAGGAAATTTCAACATTACAGGGAATGACAATCAGAAAATGCCACTATCTCATATAAAGATGCTGTTTAATTATCCTCTACTGGCGCAGTGATGTACTGAAAAAATGTGCGTTTCTGGCTACTAACTATATATCGGATGATACAAACGCCGGGTATTACAGTGGACCATCTAAAACAAGGTGTAGGTGAATGCTATCATGCAGTAGCGTAAAGCCATTTATCGTACTCAGATGATCGGCGTTGTCCACAGACCCAAGGCTGGCTCCCAGAAGGAAGTACCCCCTTGGCATGAACCATAGCATCAAGTGAATTCCATCCTGTCACCTCAAATGCCTTCGAAATGGACTACCTCGAGGCTCACGTATCCGAGTCAGTCGTGCGAATTAAACACGCCAGACCAGTGCAGGAGATGCCTGCGGTAGCTATGGCGAGAGGCTACCGCACAGCATCTGAGCGCGCATCCTTTTTCGTATATGTGAACGAGAAAGACCGACCGACCAGCGCACCACTTTAGATCTGGTAGGCCAGTTTCATGTCCGATTATCAATGCTCGCGCCTGTTTGCGGCTCGCTAGGCCATACTGTTACAGCGCAACTAAACAAACGTGGGAAGTCAGGGCAGAGGAAACCCAGACGCAAATACCAATTTGATGGCAGGAAGGGAATTAGTAAACGAATGCCCAAAGACAGCGATCACGAGATTTCCCCGCGATGAACGATCAGGTATGCTCCACAAACTCTTATCTACTACGTTTGAAGGTAAAGACTGACTATCTTTGCCGGCCACATGGGTGTGCATTTGCTTGCTCTTGTAGAGTGCGCTACATTGGCTGTCAAGGAGGCGCCTGGGGAGTGTACTGAGTTCAGGTCAATTCCCACACATCTATTCGATAAAAATTACCGCTTAGCTGTCAATGGAGTCTTTTAGATTGCATCCCTGAATACCAGCAAACATCTACCAAAAGTTTATGTCCAACAGACTATAGCAACAGCCGAGGCACTGGCTATAGGGCTAATGAAATCCACCATTGTGGTGTCAGAAGTCGTTGGTAAAATCGCTCTGTCTTCCGTTGCCAACACAGCCTCCCAGAGACAGTTCGCACCCTGACTCCACCTGACGCCCCCAGGTCCCACTGACAACAACAAATTGACCTCGTCTTGCAGACGGCGTGGGAACAATGAGTGTCATTAACCCGCTGGACACTTCATGGTTTCTTTCCATATTTTACTGCACGGGACTGGTGATTAAGTACCGCAAGCATATGTCATTTAAATTGATTTGTCAAGCGTTAGATCCGGAAAAATTGAGAGAAATTTAATTGCAGCTGCCAACAACATCCCGACAACACTTCCACCAGAAATGGACATTGATGGAGGTTAAATAATTTAGGAGATAGAGCGTATTTTCCCAAACCTACGTTACCGGGTCAGCGTCCCCGTTCAGTCTTTTCTCCTTTGCACTTGTCTGTTAACTAACGCTAAGGCGAAAATCGCCACTGGTATTTTTGAAGGGCGACGGCAATCGTGGTAGAGTCGAAGCCATGACGATAAAAAAATCGTGCTGAGTAACTTTGCGACCTTGAAGAGAAGGACCCTTTGGGCCAGTAATGCATGAGCTAGGTTAGCCCTGGAAGGCAAGACCGCTTTCGAGTAAAACGATTTCGCCAGCTTTCGAACCTCTAGGGCCAACAGCCACATTGTCGCCAAAATTATTTCATTTTCTTGTAATTTTTGTGAATAGGTCCACGTTCTTATAACTAGGCCAGAAATTTTGTTTGACACCTTTATGGGGCATGCTATAAAAACCGTCTCGTAATACAGGGGCTTTGTGGTAAATCCCGGTGGAGTTAACTGTTAGGCCAGGGTCAGGGCTTAAAGCTTAGAGCCAAATATATGGTTAAAGTTTAGTGTGTGGGTTAGATTACGGGATATTAATTCTCTCCGGAATGCGATGCAGGGCCACCTGTAGTGGGTTTGGCGGCGTTCGTAATCCCGCGTCTGACAAACCCGTATAACAAAAATTAATATGCTCGTTTACAGTATATGCAAGTGACAAAGAGAATATATGAAATTCAATGTTTTCTATCAGAAACATATCTCATAAATTGGAGGCATTTTTTAAAAAAAATGGTGAGAGACCTTTCCCCGAGAATTTAACCTGTCCTTCAGTTTCCCGAAGTAGCCTAATTTTTCAAGCTTTTTCATAGTCACATACTGAACAGACATTTACAGGACAAGTAACAAGTTATTCTTGTTGTATGATATCATAAATGTTGGCAGGAAAAGGCCGATATCACCAGGTCATTATCGACAATGAAGGTTCCAGCTGGAGTAGTCCGTTACGGCACTGACAACGTAACGGACCGCAACTGAGTAAATTTAAGCTAAAGGAAGTCTTGTCAGGTAATCAATCAGGAGATTTCCGGGAAACTGGGAACGCATCCTCTACCAAGTTCTCTCGAGAAGCTGCAAATAAACCCGGAGAACCGAGATGACATGGATCAGGATCAACAGACATGGATAATAACATAGAAGACTAAATAAGCAATCTATAAGACGCAGTTTTAAGTGCCTCATATTACAAGCAGCCTTGTGCTAGATTCCCAGACAGTACCTCAGTAGAATTGGATGGGTTTTCGAGAACTAGGTTAAAAACAGCCGTCTCTGCTTGGCAAACACGATGCAACCGATAAAAGAAAACCGTTACCTCTTCAACCACCGGCCTCCCAGCCACATTGGTACACTCCTTGGACCACCAAACGTCAAATTCCTGCAAAATTTGCGCCTTTTAAAGTTTGAAGCTGGTGTTGGGTGTGCTCAATGGAGACCTTGACTTTGCGCCAACTGCTGAAAGCTCTCAAGGTAGTTTTGGTTATTATTGGCCAGTTTGTTTCGAAGAGTGCTGTCCGTAGACGAGGCGTTAGACAGCTGCAATTTCGTGGCCGCTATACAGAAACCGATAAGGTTGTGTTACTAACAAATATAAAGTAGTGTTTTGTTTTAAAAAGTTATTAAAACTACCAGCAACCCTCCTATTTCATTGTGCCTGAAAACTCGCCCTTCCGGAACAAAATTATAAATCAGCGTTTTTTTTATTCCTGTATAGGGTTCTCTTTAGTGCTTGAATGTACTTTCGATGACAGTAACCGCATGGTAGCCTAAAAAAATTCTGGGATTACTGCCACGAAAAAAAATGTGACAGACCCGCAGGCAGATCTCAAGGTAAGATAACGCAAGACGTTAAAGTAAAATGTCAAGGAATTTGAATTTACCGCAGGACGTACCAATGGCATTTTGTATTCGTTCAGGCATTCACCGAGTCGTTTTGGCCTCTGCGTACTCGCTTTCGCAGAAACTCCTTTGTGCATCTCAATGAGAGCGCTGGAATGATGGTCACGTTTGAACTGCTCATAGATGTCAGATCGAGAACTGCTGCAAGGCTCTGTGAAATGTTGAAGTTTGATTCAGTAAAACATCAAGGGAGATAAGTGGAGATTATAGTAATACCCTGAAAAATTTGCGTTCCTGAATTTTTCGCATTTGCGAAATTCTTTGTAGAGGCGTCTGACAACGGACGTAGATTTTTATAGGCCTCTATTTCTTGTCCGACCAAATTTTGTGCATTTGCGAAATTATTGGGGGGTCTGGGAACGTAAATTCTGCGAATTTCGGAGAACTACCGCATATCCTTTCAGCAAAGCCGAACGGCCATTGTTTTTTCGTGAAACGTAGTAATTTCTGCGTGTAAATTATATACTTTTTTGAAATTGCATAAAACCAGAAGACGGGCCACAATTCGAAATGAAATGGGAGCAATATTTACAGGCTTTATAAAAGGTTGCAAACCTAGAAGCATATAACATAATTTTTCTTGAACCCTTGATTATATATATGCAGAATAACATAACCAAACAAGACAAGGGAGATAGGAATGGCCATTTCTGACTTATTAGCCATCATCAGCTAGCCATATTCAACTCCAGGCACTGCGGTTCCAAATGCCCGAACTCAGGACCTGTTGGTAAGAAGCCCAACGCTCTACGCACTGCAACACGTGTTCGTTGTCTTGCCAGTTTCGATCGCGAATATTAACTATGATAAGTATGCGCTCACCGATCGGTTACTGGAATCAATCGTCCCGTTTTGCCTTGGGGCTCACTCTCGAGTAAATATTCTTTTAACTCGAGTGCAAGGTGCATATGCTAAGTGGAATATAGTTAAATGCACATATAACCAGTGTCTTGCAATTTGTCGCGTTTGCGAAACATAATCCAGACATTCCATTGTGCCTCGGAGATCAAATTGAGTGCAATTCGCGTGACCGCACAGTGACCAGCTAACATTTGCCGACGAATAGCGGGAATACTCAATCGAAAGTTAAAAATTTTGTCGTCATAGGTAGCCAGGTTGATAATGCCAGAGGACGCACCCAAATTCTCTATCTATGAATCAGAATGCGCTGTCATCAAGGAATGGGTTCATATTACGTGGATTTCGATTTAGAATATCCACGGCAAAATGAAAGTGACAAGAAATGACTTATGTCAAACGGAGGACAAGATAAAGACGCCATTCGTAGGACATTTCGGTAATGAGTTCTTTAGTAGCCGCTGAAATAGGACACAGGAATATGAAAAACCGAACATAATGCGTAACTTTATCTTTTACCCAAATAAAACTCTGATCTTAACCTTAAATCTAAAAATATGGTTGAAACTAACCCAAAACTTAATCATCAACCTCATTTTAGTTCAACTTAACGCCAGCCTTAATCGTAACTTTACAACTAACCCTAAATATGACCTTAACCCTAAAAACGAACCTATACCTTGTGGAGTGACGAAAAGACCCTTTACTGCGAACAGTTTCCGTGCTGGCGCCATCACATAATATAATTTAGCCACTGCAATATTTTGAAGCATCGCGAGTACCTGAATGTTCTAATGCATTCTACTGCAAATAGGGTTTCTCCGAGAGCCCAATTATACTATTAAAGGGTATTTAGATGAACGTAGTTTCAAAATGCCAGCAAATTCTTAATTTTTAGCAAAGCCATGAATTTCCTACAAAATGACTCATTTACTCGGTTTCAGCATGAATTATTGGTCGTGCTGAATCATCCTCAAAAATCGATATTTTTGTCACAAAATGCACAAAAAGGTGGGTACTTTGACGGCAAAATTAATCAGCTTTGCATCTTTCTCACTTCATATCCAGTAGCAAACCCGACCGGAAAATATCTTTTCACTGAAAACTTGATGAATCAGCTAGGATCACATCTCATGATCTTCCGTGCATATTGTTCTGCAATATGGTGGAGTAGCTACTCTGGTACGCTCTGGGTACCACGTTAACGAACAGTTACTAATTTCACAACATTTGAACCTCAAAGGACAGCGTCTGGAATGCCGGTATCCTTGCCATGCAAAACATCAAAAAGGCATTTCATTAAAAAGAGCAAACGCTTTACTTAACTTATAATAAAAAGTAACAAAATGTCCAGGGTGCAGGGTGACAAAAATCGGCCGAGTTAGCACATCCGCCACTGCTAAAGCAGTTTTAAGAAATTAGAGTAGACTGTGCGGGATGTATAAAGCTTACACTTTATTATCATGGAAAAATCAAATGGATACTTGCCGTGGCATAACATAGAGATCACCGTAGAAATTTACTTATAGTTTTGATAAACCCATTCAGAAAAACAACGCAAAACAAACAAAATGGAGCACATACTGCATGTCCCACGGAGAATAAAGGATTCAAACCAGAACATGTAAGGATTCGACACGGTGCCGCTGGTGCGAGTACAGTATATTCCTGGCGAGTACGCAATTCAAGGGCATTCCCTCCGACTGTGAGTAGCTCCAATAAGCGCGGCCCACTGCTTGCGTGGGCGCTCACCGATCACATCACGGAACAACCTTCACAATATCTGGGGTTGGGTATGGCTGGCTGATGATGATAATATGGTCATTCTGCCTATGACAGTAACCGCTGTGCAGCAGCTGTCGGTACTCGAGCGTGAGCCCAGCGGGACCATCTACTTCCGTTAGTGATCGGGGTGTTCATCTGTGAAGGTTAGTATACTCAATCATAACTGAGACGACAGCGAATCTGTAGCTCAATGTTCAGGGGCGCTAGAAGTTTAATAAACCGGTCGAGCTCCAAAGCATTCCAAAAACGTGGGGTTGGGCATAGTTTTACCTAATGACAGCTAGCGGGCCAGAAATGGTCATTCCAGTCCTCCTCATCTTTGTTAGCATTGTTTTAATGCCTACAGAGGTAAGGTATCGTTGTCAGTCTCGGTGTTAAAGGACAGGTCATCACAGATTGAGGCAGCATGGCGTGCGACCAGCCAGTTTACTTGTTCCATCGCAAATGAAATTTCGAACAAATTGAGTTCGGCGGAGCAGGCAAGTCACTCTTATCGGATATATTTGAGGGAATTTTCGGAGGAATAAAATATGCAGTGTAGCATATTTGCTCCCAAAACATCTATTCAATCGCAATGGTTCAGGTTTAACTACTGTAATATCAAAGGATGCTTTTGCACACGCTTTTCGTTTTCTAGGTTTCACAAACATGTCTGCTATCTTCAGGATAGAATTGCTAAGTTGAAGGTTTTGACCGACATTACCGGTTACGAAATGAATACCTTCTACAGCGCACATTCACCAATGTAGGACAAAAGGAGGAAGTTGCACCACTAGGGCTTGCTTATGTAGCACCAGTTGCAGGACGTATGCAATGGAACCAGCCACAATACAGGTAAATTAGAAATGCTGTTAAGCGTTATGTTAGGGTCAGGCAAGCAGAGCGGGATGAGTGAGTTCCATTAATGATCGGTGCGCCTTCATCAACGCGTAGGCTCAAGGTGCGTCATCACCTGCGTATGATCCCGTCCCTAGTCTTATGGGCCTTCGCTTGGCACCACTCGCAAGTTGATAAGAAAGGAAGGTGTGCCATGGATGCAGCGCAAGTCCCCATTGCATGCCCCCTTGGCCTTTCAGGGGGTTTATACGCTTGGTACTGGTGATCGAGGCACTCTCTGAAAACTTTGTTGGCTGGTATAGCCTACTGAGGCGACACGGTGACACTCAGAACGCGTTCGTGAATACAGCCCCATGTACTTTAACTCGCATAGACAACCACAAAAGTCTGAACGAAGAACCAAAAGGGTAAACGGAAAAAAGGTAACCAGGCGTGGCCTACCGAAGCTGGATTTCCTGGAGGCGCGGAAACAACCCAAAAAAACCCCTCGTCGTTTTTGCTTGCGTTTTCTTCGTGGTAATCGCACATCAATGGGTTCACAGTCTACGGAAGTACCTACAAGTGTCAGGTAACATAAAATACCTAGGTTACGTGGAAGAGGGGACCATTTACGTGTTCAGTGAATGCAACTTTGCACTTTTTTCCGAACCGGTGAACCATAATTATCCCTATTTTTGAGGTGTCAGACTTATTTCAAGGATATGTGCGAAACATGACGATTTACCTCAACTATTTCAATCCCTAGAACTCTGTCGGTTACGCTAACGTCAGAATCTATTAAAACGAATAAACTTATGATTATGTAGCAAATGCAACCCATCTCAGATAACGGATAGAAGCACAAATCAGTTCGAATCTGCAAAGAAAATCAATATATCCTTACACAGTCATTGTTCAATGAATAATCAATCAAATTGTACCTTAAAAGCGCAATATGGGAAACATAAAGGGTAACCTTTTCAATTGCCCTGGTAATCTTCAGACCTTACATTTTCTCACCATCTTTATTAAAATTTTCCTCTTCCTCTTCTGTTAATTCACTCCAGTAAAAAATGCTTTTGTTGTATGAATTGTTTTTCTGTGCATATGACTACTGGCAGGATCACCCAGGTAGTTCAAACACCGACACGCACGCAGTAGGCCTGTACGCATACGCGCCCCACTCTCAGCTCGAACACGTGCAAGTACACTGGTGGGACCAGCAACGGCAACAGCCACATACACACACACACACACACACCTACGAAAGGGCTGCTACCAGCAGTTTACCGCCCCGCATCCTACGAGGACTACGAGAGCAGCAGGAAAATTTACACGCACACAGTGACCGGACAGAACCGACCTGCTAGTAGGCACAGACTGTAGCGACTGCTAGCGCTACACTGCCCTACCAAGTTTATAAACAGGCACAGTTGGGTAGGCCTCACCACGCACACGAAACACGGGCACGGCCCGCCCAACATATACAGGACGGTCAATCTCGTAAGATAAGCACGGAGCGACCAGCTGAATAGCCCTAGCGATGAAACAGACGAGGGCATGGGACACGACAACGACCGCATGGTCATCACCGCCACCACGCCACCCGCAACTTCGCTAGGCACCATCGCCTAGTACTCACTCCTCTAGATCAGAGAGAGAAGACACAGTTCACCAGGCAACCATATGCACAACCTGTATACCCAGCGGGAGCGCTAACGCATCCACCGACAGGGAACCAGGCCCCAGAAAACTGCCAGCGCACACCAGGCCGCAAGGGCCATGGTATGCTAAAGCTTGGTATAGCATATGCACACTATCCTAAAGGCCCAGAAGGGTCCCATTAATACAGCCCTGCAATTAGCCCAGGCAATTATACCCTTCAATGGCGGGGTAACCATTCAGTTAACGACTGAGAGGTGTAGGGGGTACTAGTTAGGGGAAGCACTATACAGATAGCATTTGGTCACTCCATTTGTCTCGTACAGGTGGTGAATGCTCCTGTGGCCGTCTCTAACTGGTACCCAGCTATCACCTGTGGCTCCTCGAAGCTGGTTCTTCCCAGCGGCCACATCCAGGGCAACCGCCACGACCGGCGGGCTAAACCAGGTGAGGGTCTCCGGTGCTGTGTTTGTCTTCACACCCGGTACGTCTGCTACCTTCCCCCTGTTCGTGCCCTCTCCCATCCTCACTGCCCTTCCTCCTCTCCTTTTCCCACCCCAATCCCTTCTCCCCTCCTCTATCCT